>SNQJ01S0003631.1:3396-29893 GCA_010110895.2 Picea sitchensis
ACTTCATATATATCACTGCGCATGAGGATGAAAACAAGGAAGAGATCCATTCATATTACAAACTGACCGAGGAAGATATGGAGGAAATAACAAAGGAATGGCCTACAGAATTCCTTGTACCAGTCGAGCAGACAGAGCTCTCCGACCTTGACCTCATTGAAATTCCTATGGTCACCCAAGAATAATATGATGGACCAAGCAGTGCTAAGAAGATGAAGAATAAGGAAGAGGTGCAGGAAACAAACAATGCATCGGAGGAAACTACAGCTGATTCACCTGGAGGAGGATGAGGTGAAGAAGTAAACCAAGAGGAGACATGGGAAGAAGACAAGAAAGACAAGGGCTAAGTGACACTGCCTAAGGATCCCCTTATAGAGGCCAAGACATCAAATAAAAGAAAGGTTTCTCTGAAGAAACCCTCAGCGCGGAAGAAGTCAAGAGATAATAAGCCTCAGTCACAAATTGTACTCACAGTGGATGATATTGACCTCATCATCGCAGCTATAGCAGACACTTCGGAGGATATTTTGCAACGGAATGAAGCAAAAAAGGAAAAATGTATGTCGGGATCTAGGCGGAGTTGAAAGGGGTACAACAAGCCCTTTATTCGATCCATGTAGTGTCTACACCACCATCATCGTCATCAGAAGATATAGAAGTGGTAGATGAGCCTGCTCAACTACGCAGATTAACAGATGCGAAAGAGGCTTTCCTTTGACAAGTACAGGAATAAAAAGTACAGGCCACATAGGCCTTGAAGAAAGTGAAGGACGAAGCCCCAGAGAAACGTCGGGTTGCGCAACAAGAGAAAGATGACCTCCAGGCGAATTTTATAGAGGACAGAGAGCAAATCTAGAAAGAAAAAGAATAATTTCTCGCAGAGCAGATCAAAGTTAAATAAGCAGTAGCTAGAGCACTTCGATCTATGTCGAGCCTGGCACAGATGGAAGAAGAAACAACCGAGAACCAAGTGGGGAAGCTCGCTGAAGCCATTTAGCAGCTTCAAGCAAGAGTAGCATAACAGGAATTGAAAGCATTGTCGAGCACTCAGCAGAAAGTGTAGGATCAGAGAGAAGAAACTGCCAGGAGCGCAGTAGAAAGAATCAGGCGTTGGCCTTGGAATGTAAACAACTTAGTGACCGAAGTGAGAAAACCTATGAGCGCCTTGCAGACAACCAGGAGTTGAAAAGATTGGAGGCACAGCTCCAGGAGGAAAAATAATAAGCATCGACACTGCAAACACACTTGAAGAAGATTTCAGCAGTAGAAAAGATGAAAAGGTCACATGAGGTGCACGTAATTCAGCAACAAGTCAATGCCATCCATGGTAGAGTCATGGAAGTGACCCAGAGACTCCAACCAGTGCAGGATGAAGGCTTCACACTGTTTGAAGAGATCGAAGGACAAGGTGCACATATGGAACAAGTGGTCTCCTCAGTGGAACAACACTTACAAGGGTCTGTCATCGAGACAGTTATTCAGGAGTTCGTCGAACAGGAGGCCCTGGCGAAGCAGCAAGTCGAGGCAGCTCGAGACAAGCTCAAGGCTTTTGAAGCAGAATTTCCCAGATCAGAGTGACTCAGGTCGAGTCACAGGTGAGTTTTGGAGGCTTGTTGTCCCTCGACCAAGTTTTGGAGAACCTTGGTTGTGTTTGACCATTTTTGGGACTTCGACAAGATGGTCGAAGATGGAGTGCCCAGGCGAAGCGGAGATCACGTGATCTCACCCCCTTTTTCAGGATTTTTGGGTGTTAGGGTTTATGTAATGGGTATGGGATGTCGACCCGTGGGTTTACCCATGTTTATGCCCCTTTTTTAATGTATAAATAGAAAGCTAGGTGATGTAATAAGTAACTAGTTAATGATAGGCTTAGTGCATGACTAGTTGGCTTTGTGCAAGATTATGTTGAGACTTGCAGAGCTAAGTGAAAGTGATTGTAAGAAGGCTCTGTGCTTAGTAGGAGTTGTCTCTGTGCCTTAACCTAACTTAGGGAAGGAGGATTTGGCGAGGTGCACACAGATCTCATGTCCTAGGCAGAGTTGGCACTGTGGCTTTGTGCACAGGAGCAGGAGAATGTAAGACGATTGCAGAATAGTAAATAAGAAGAAGAGTTGGTGGATGTAGCCCCACACTGGGGTGAACCACATATATCCTGTGTTATGGTTCTTTGTGTTATGTTGTCCAAGTGTTTATGTATTTATTTTCTTAGTGCATTATTATGGATGAATGTTTAGTGCTTAGTGATATGAATGAATGCTAGATCTGTTTTGATGCTAAGTGCTAAATGGTTAGATGTGCTTAGATCTGGGTTAATACCACGTTGTTCTATAACTAGGATTTTAACCTGCGATGTGAATAAAGGGGTTAAAGACTAATGTGTGTTATTGGCTAAGTGTTGTGTTAATTATTGTGATCAAATATGTGTCCCATATAGGTTGTAGACACTTGAGTCCTGCAACCCCCCCTGCCTCTACCTCAGGTGAGACTTCATCTTCTTCGCAGGTGTTGCTGAAAGGGCCGGTAGTTAGGGTTTTGTTGGTGCATTTTTGAAGCGTTGAACCCTGGGTATGCCCATGTGCCAACACTTTTTTTTTCCCTCTACACTTCCTCCCATATTTTTGCCTCTTCAATAAACCTTTGAGTTTCATGTTGGATCTCCTTGCGTAATCTTTCCTCTTCAATTTCTCTCCATGCATCACGAAAAAACTGCTTCTACAGTGCAACATCAAACTTTGGAGGTGGACGAGGTGCCTTTCTGATCTTTTCATTCGGTTTTGGACCCAATCCTTCACCATGCTCAAATTCTACCCCTATATTTTCCCCTCTACGAGTTAATACCTAGGCGTCAACCTCCTTGTTCTTCTTATTGTTTTTGCACAACTCAACATGAACCATGTTATAGTTGGTCTTATTTTCCTCCCTCTTCTTCAATAAGTCAAGACAATCCTCGGTTACATGTTTAATAATATAACAATATGCACAGAGTACGCATGGTTTGGTGCAAAATCATGAGACATGACCAATCTTACTACAATTAATACATGTGGGGGGTCTGCCTCCTCCTCTTACATATTCACGGTTGAAAACATGCCCATATCCACCTTGGGATCCTCCTTGGTATCTTCCTCTATCTGCATCATTGCACTCACCACCTTTCTTCTCCTTTTGTACCTGGAATGCATCACATGTGTTATCTTGCATTAACTATAGGGAGCAACAGTTATTGACATCATGGCCGACGTATTTACAGAACTCACATAATGGAGTGTGAGTAATCATATGGTATTTATACAATGTGGTAAAATGGGGTGGAACATGGCCCTATTGTCTGCATATCTCGAACCATTCTAACTATCCATATGGAAATGGACTTGGCGCACCTGTCACCGCATAATTTGGAAGGATTGGGCACTCATCAGAGAGATTCCCCTCAGTGAAGCATGTAGTACACCATACGTGCTCACATATGACTTTATTATTTTCCATATATTTCATTTCTATCGTTATGTTGGCCAATTGTGATTGAACCTACGCCAACCTGGTCGATGTCTCTCCACTTCCAGGTGTAGCTTCCAAGCGCATCGCGATTTGGACTACCTCTGCTTGAGTCGTCACCTTTTTTTGGGTGAGAGGGACTCAAATATGGGGTAGTAACCTCACAATGAACCATTATTTGTATTTCATGTCCTGTATTTAGAAGGTCAACCTATCCAATAAGATTTTAAATCATTGGTCATATTTCAATATGGTTTTTCCTTCCTTCTGTTTGATCTCCTTGATTTTTGTAATTCATTGGGATTCTGACTTAATATTTTGAAACACCCTAAGTAGATCCTACTTAATCTCATCTAGGGACCTTTCCTATCTAGTTGGTGCAGTAGATGTGTATTTCATGTACCACATCAGGCCTCTATCCCTGAACGTGGTCTCTAGTTGCACAATCTTAGTTGCTTCGTCTATATTTTTATTTACAAACCATATTGCGTCACAGGTAAACCAATGTCTCTCAACATCATCCTTACTTGTTCCATGGAACATGAGAAACCCCATATTACTTTATTGATTTTCCATCTTCTAACTTGAGCTAGTTCCTCTTCTCGAACTATTATTGGCTGGACTTTTCCACACCACTATCGCTTGGGGTAAAGTATTGCTGACTTCACCTTATTCTTCACTCTTCTCGTCACTTCTCTTTTCTTGTTCTCTTTATTCTAATCTAATCTCTTCATTATATGTTGTGTGTTCTTCTTGATTAAAAATACACAAGGGTGGTGGTACAAAGGGGGGGGTAAGTCCATCTTCTTCTAAAAATTCCCGCGAGGTGACGTAGAGAGTCTTCTACTTATAGTCGTGAAAAACCATATACTACTATATATTTTTCTCCCCCACCACTAAGGGAGCCTCCATATTCCTTTTCTTTTGGCACACCAACACTTGTTTCCCTACCTTCATGTCCTTATTGCACACCATAAATGTTTGTTTCTTCTTCTGAGCCGATCTACGCACCACAAATCCATGATCATCTCTCGGTCCGATCTGCGCACTTCCACCTTGTGAAAAATCGTTCTCTCCAAACATCACACTACTAATCTGCACACCATCCTCTCTTCTTATCAACACACTATTGATTTGTGCTTCATCTTCTTCTAAATTTGTTGCACTCTGCAACAGCCAAGGGGTGTAGACTTTGTCACCTAGGTCCATAGTAGTATCACTAATGGTATCCTCAATGGACACCATCTCCTCAATGCTAAGTCTCTTTGTGGTCCTATTCTCATTTGTTCTTCACGATGGAATAACATCCACCCTCGCACTACCATGCAATGCAATTTATTTTCTCTTCATATTGGACCCTACCCCTTATTGTGCACCCCTAGATAATTCTTTTCCACCTTTCCCTTTTGCTCTTCATCTTACCTCAACTCTTCTTGCATACCTCTCAACTCTTTTTTTCCTCTTCTCTTTTTGAACTTCCCCATATTTTCAGAACCATGCCCTCACGCACGCTAGGGGATTTTACTCAGCCACTTGATCTAGCTCCATGTGCATTAGCTCCTTCTCAATGAACACCATTTTTATCCAAAGATGAATTTCTTCTACGATCCACCTTCTCGGTCCTTCTGCAAACTTTATTTCTGCCTCGTTGAAAGAATCAATGTATTCCATAATGAATTCAATCATTTAGCCTTCTTTTACTCAAGAAAACCAAAAATAAATAGCTTGAGTCCACTTATTGTCCAGCGCTTTCAGTTCTTCAAGCTTGGCTTGATCCCAAACCACTAGCTCAAACAACCACACTGGAGAGTTGGTAGCATCTTTCCTCTTTATCCATTCATGCAACATACATGGAAATTCCATGAAGAAAATCTCATGCATATCCAAGAAAATATATCTTCCTTTCCATTCATTCACATCCACCTTCAATCCTTGAGTCTCTCACAGGGAAAACTTGTCTTCTTTCTCTACTATCCATTCTTGAATCTCCTCCTTGGAAGGATGCCAACTCATTTTTTTTCCTTCATTGATCTCGACAAGACTTCAGGTCCTGGCCGCAACATAACCATATGTTGGGTGTTTATGATCCATGCTTGCATGTGTCCCATCCTTCTTAACAATGGGTATTTTTAGACCCAGAGTTCATCCAGAGTTGTCTAACAAAAACCCTAAAGCACCAGCATATCAATCCTCGACCTTATTCGGCCAAGGCCGAGGAAGGTCTCACCTGAGATGCAGAGAGGATCACAGAGACCATAAGGTATTGTGATAGGGATGTAGGATAAAAACATGGGAAATCACTAGAAATGGCATCCATGCAGCTCATGTCTGATAAAGTATTAGGACTAAGAGTTAAAACAATACACACAAATATTCAACGCATACATAACAGACACAAAATGGATAAGAAATTTCATCTCTTTATTACTGGAAGCCTTCCATTACATCAGAGACATACATTGCGTAGGACACATACACATGACGACCATAGAACTTCATATATTTTCTATATAAAACCTTAGAATTACAACATGTTGTTCCATGTGCCCTTTCTCAAAACGCAAACATATAATAGACACAGAGTTATATTCAAATCATTACAACATTACAACAAGCTCAGAGTGAACTCAATACTAAAGACTCAATGAACCTCTTGTTCTCAATTTTCAACCAGTCTCACCATCTAGCTCGCTAAACTAACTAAAACAACTAGCTAAGAACTAGCTACTAGCTCTATTTATGATGTGTAGAGCTTCCTTTTATATATTTCTCTACTAGGGACAGTTGTCTCTTTCTTCTCTGCTCCACTCGTTTGTCTCATAAAACTGTCTAATATGCTTATGATGCATGCCATCACTCCACATAGAATTCCTACATCAAGGGAAATATCAATTGTCTGGAAAAATAATTCTCTGGTTGTCCCACGTCTTTGTATGCTGCTAGAAGTAATTGTTCGAGGAGATTTCCTGATGATTCCTTTATTGATTCCTGTGGGCATATTCTTGTTTTCCGACACAACTGAAAAAACATGGACCTTCGTGTACTTGGTGGTCTTTAAGCTTAACGCGCAATTGAAAAAAATAGGTCTAGTGTGAACTCTATGTCATTCCTCATGCATTTTCTTAGGCACACACAAAACTGTGGAATGAGCGTGCACAACTTCATTTGTGGGTGCACACAAAAATGTACCCAAAACTTTGGGTGCCAACATGGAGTATTACAGTTGGTGCACAATGTTGTGTTTGGACCTATGTCATTTCCATCATTGTGTAAATCTATGTACTATGTCTCATTCATAGATTACTTCTCGAGGAATACATGGATTTATTTCCTCAAGAAGAAATATGAAGTCTTTGAAAATTTTAAAGAGATTAAGGCTCTTGTTGAAAACTAGATAGAGAAGAAAATTAAGGTGTTGAGCATGGATAATGGTGGATAATTCTGTGGAAATGAATTCAAGGAATTCTGTAAAAAGTGGGGTACAAAAAGGTAGAAGAATACTCCATACACACCTCAAAATAATGGAGTTGCAGAAAGGATGAAGAATATGTTGATGGAAAAATCAAGGATCATGCTTAGTGGTGTCAGGTTAGGACAAGAATTAAGGGTAGAGGCGATGAATACTACTTGTTACTTGGTAAATCGATCACCTTCATCAAAATTGGATGAAAATACTCCACATGAGGTATGGAATGGAAATAAAACCTCTCTTACACATCTCAAGGTTTATGGTTGTGATTCTTATGTACACATTCTAAAGAAAAATGGGAGTAAGCGAGATAAAAAGGATGAAAAGTGTATATTTATTGGCTATAAATATGGTCTAAAAGGTTATAAGATTTGGAACCCATAAACTAATATGGTAGTGTATAGTCGAGATGTGGTATTTAGAGAAATAAAATATGTTGTCAAACAGTAAGTCCTACCGAGGGAGGAAGAACCAGAGAAAATAGAGTTTGAATTGAATGATAATGAATCATACTTTACAGAGAACATGAATCACAAGAATAAGAGCCTCATAATCCAATATTTAGGAGATCGGTTCGGGAAAGAAGGAAAATGCAAAGGTATACTCCACTTGATTTCTATTCAATTTTTCTTTGTTTATTACTAATGATGATCCTAGAACTATTAGGGAGGCAATGGATTCAAAGGATGGAAAACTTTGGAAAAAGGCCATGGTTGAAGAAATGGCAGCCTTAGAAAAGAATGGGGCTTGACATCTAGTGGAGTTGTCAAGTATAAGAAATTCCATTGGTAGAAAATGGGTGTTTAAGAAGAATTTGGATGCAGAAGGAAAAACGGAGAAATACAAAGCTCGATTAGTAGCAAAAGGTTATCCCCGGGTAGAGAGAATTGACTTTGGTGAATTTTTTTCTCCTGTTTCCAAGTTAACCTATATTATATTTCTTCTATCGGTTGTTGTTGATTTTGATTTTGAAGTAGAAAAAAGGGATGCGAAGACAACATTCCTACATGGGGATATGGAAAAATAAATCTACATGAAGCAACCAAAAGGCTTTTCAATGAAGGGAAATAAAGAGTTGGTATGTAGGTTGAAAACGTCCTTGTATGGGTTAAAGGTATCACCAAGGATGTGGTATCAAAATTTTGATACTTGTATATTGGGACTTGGCTTCACAAGGAGAAAAGTCAATCACTGTGTGTATTTCAAATTAGTAGGTGATCGTCTTATTTATTTGGTATTGTATGTGGATGAAATGTTGTTGATAGAAATGAAAAGGAAATTATATAGGGTGTGAAAACTCACTTTTCCTCTAAATTTGACATGAAATATATTAGTGTTGGAAACTTTATTTTGGGCATGGAAATTAAAAGAGATCAGGAAAATAGGAAACTATGGTTGAATCAGAGAAAATATGTTGAGTCAATATTGCAGATGTTTAATATGTAGGAATATAGATCAATAAAGGTTCATATTCATATAGGTGTAAATTTATCTGCAGATCAGTGTCCCAGGACACAAGAAGAGGACCAGGTGCAAAGTTATGATCCAACACCTTAAAATGATAATAAGTCAATGAATATAGTCTACTTCTAGGTGGAAACGTTCGTTTACAATATATCCAATTCAGAATACAATATGATATAAAAAAAATATGATCCTAAGATTAGGTCTCCTTGGCATATATATAAGAGATAAAGAGTACAATTATAATGAAAGGGTGTAATGAAGGGTTCTAGTCGACATACAAATATAACACTAGAAATGTAATAATTCAATATCTATGGATTAATAAGGGGTTTTATACATAACTTGAGGATTTGTATAGGGATGAAAATGACCCTCCCATTCAAACAAGTGTTGTCCTCAACACTTTACTAACCACAGATGTTTCTGTATCAATAAATAATATTTCCATGCCGCCTCTTCCACTGGTAGTTGCTTCCATTTGATGAGGTACTCAATAATTGCTCGATTTATCAATTGCACAATCCTTATTTCAAGGATTGTTTATGGTTGTAGTATGATTTTACCTTCTTCATCAATCTATGGTAAAATAATTTGGACTATATATTGTTGTCGATTACCTTATTTAAGAAAGAAACATGGAAGATTGGATGTACACGTGAAGATGGAGGAAATTCCAATTTGTAATCCATTCTTTCAATCCTTTGAAAAATATTATAGGGGCCATAATATTTGGGTGCTAATTTATTGTCCTTCTTTTGTTGCTTGAGGGACATCTATTTCTATGGTTGTAGCGTTAGAAATACCTAATCCCACACTTCAAATTCCCTTTCACTGTGATGTTGATTTGTTTTTTATTTCATCCTATTTTGAGCCATAACCAAGTTGTTTCATCAGGATTTCCTTAGATATCTATATCCCTTTTAGGGATCCCCTTTAAGAACATGGATCTATGGATTTTTTCATTTCATTCATTTTATTTTCCATTTGATACATATTTTCATCCATCTTTTTTTCCATATGTGCATTGTTTTCATTCATCTTATTTTCCATGTCATTCTCATTTTCATCCAATTTATTTTGTATTTGATATTTCGATTCTCTTTTGAGGTATTCCAGAGAATTTGTTAAATCCATTGGTTTCAACATACTAACACTCATTTCATCAACTTCGTTCTTTAATTGGGTTAGCCTATTTTCAAAATCTTCATTTTCTTCGGAAGTCATGTTTGATTTTTTACGAGGAATACCAATATTATTTCTTGTAGAACTCTTTGCCATGTGAAAAAATAATAATGATCCTCTTTTTCCTCTTTATCAAAAATTTGAATCATCAAAAATATATCTTCCAATAAAAAGTTATGCCAATTGTAAGTTAAATACCTTTCAAACCGTTAATTTGGAGTATGAGTGGATGGTTGACCTTTGTCCTGATATATCTCTAAACTTTGATTCATTCTTGTTATCCCCATTTTGTGGATAACTAAGGATATTATGTCTTGAGGCCCTCAAGTTACAGATATGGAGTGTCGAGAGAGTACATGACCAACAATACCCATTTGCATAGATGGAAACACCTCTCACCACCACATATGGTCACATATTTATAGATGACATCCACCACATCAGCTAGATTCCAGAAGGTAGTGGGCCTTGCTCCATGAGGTACAAGTCAGTATTATGGTGAGCATCATTTCAATATTTAAGCCAGTTGAGTATGTTGTATCTTAGGCTGCTCTAGATTTAATGATGTACTCTTGAACATTATTCTTTTTGCCCTTCTTCACCTTGGTGGTTGACATTGTGCCCAAGTGAGTGGTCTTCCTTGGGGATGGGTTTGCTACTATAAACTCCCTTAAAAATACATTGTACCATTCCCGACCATACTTACCACGTTCCATCCTTTTTCCCCTCCATACCGTTATCTCTTGGGATTTTAGGGTGTACTGACCCAATAAGGGGTTGTCTCTCATTCTATGGGAAGAAGGGGCTGAAGGTCCGGAGGGGTTGATGTTCGGTAAAAGATAAAATCCTTGTATAAACATTCTAGATGCTTCTCCCACGAATCACCCAAGAAAGAAATGAAACACTTATCTTTGAGTAAAGGGGACCCACAATATCATAAACAATGCTTACAAGGTTATTTGAAGGATAGGAGGTCTCATCACGAGCCGACCTATCATGTCCATGAATATCTAGTGGTATGACATTGTCATCATCTGGTCACCAAGCCAGGGTAATGGATCTAATTTTCATGACTGAGAGAAAGGGGGTCTCATCACGAGCCAACCTTCTCATTTCCACTAGGTGTTTGTGAGTGACATTGTCATCATCCGATCACCACACCAGGGTAGTGACCTTCAACCTCTCCTTATGATATATTGAAACATAATACAAAGAAAGAAAGATAAAATGCAATTGATGGACTTGGAAAAAGTGCATTGCGGACAAAGGTACCACATACCCTCTATAAAGGAACCCATGAATGAGTCATTACAACCCCAACCCATTGTATGTCATGAGCCCTATGCCCATTGAGTCTTGACCCCAACCAATTCATCCACTTTACATGGCTTAGAGAGGGATGTCTTGGAAACTCTCCTTGACCTAGGGAAAGATCTACCAAATAGGACACCTCATCAACCCTCCCATATTCAAGCTTGACAAGTTGCATAGTGTCTTTGAGAAATTAATTGTTTGATATAGTTATCTTGGATGCACATGCTTAGTTGGATCATTGTTTGATTGGATTCAATTATCACGATGTTATGACTTGATATCCTTGGAGGGTGTGTTCATTTGTCTTTGCAGGACCTATTTGGTGGACAATTTTCATAGAACAAGCCTAGCTTGGGCTTCCCTGGAGATACAATCCCACAGGATGGATGTCAAGGAACCACATACCAGATGACAAATATCATACTTGAAAGGCCTTGATGATGACTTGGATGACATATCCTAGCTCCCACATGCCAAATGTTTTTTCTAGGAGAGCAAAAAAGTCACTCCTAGAGGCATGACATCACCTAGGGGGATTAGGGCTTGGTGGTGAGGTGCCACTCATTGACACAAGGAATTTTTGAGGAGAACAGGTTCTTCACCATGATGATATTGTCTAGATGCTTGACATGTGGCCTTTGGAGGCCTACCCATGCTTCTCCAACACCAACGACTTCTTCTAAGTGGAAACATATCCCCTAAAGGGGAGACATCCATGTAAAATTAGGGTTTATTTGTGCAAAAGTGAAACTTTAAATGAATTGTTTAATATTACTTTGTTAAAGGGGGTAATATTAGGTTTTTTGACCCCTATTCTTGTGGTTTACTCATTAATATGTGGAAAAGTCACCTTAGTGACATTTTGATTAAATGAGAGATAATAAGATCTCATTTTAACATAACTCTCCCTCATTGTGAGAAGTATTGGTCTGAAATTTTCACTATATTTGGCTCTATTTGTCTCTTGTGCACTTGTTTATGGCTATATTGATGAATGGTTGATGGAGGAGTGAGGAGCTAGCCTTGGATGAATGCTTCCTAACTTTTATGGTGGATTATCTTAGCATCTTTCTTGATTTTGGTATGGTCTTTTACTCTTATGCTATAATTCTTTCAAGTCAAGTATTGTTGTGCTAGGATATAGGTGGTAAGTATAAGGGAATACACCCCCACCATAGTCTTCATAATTTTATGCTTCATGTTATTGGTTAAACAAGGGTTTCCTAAGAGAAGTATAAGGGCATACCCTCTTAGCTTAATCCCTAGCTAGAGAAACTTGCCTTGGGAAGTAAAAGGGATTACACCCCTAAGGAGGTAGCTTCTCTAGCTCTTTATTTTATTTGACTCCATTAATCCAATAGTAAAGGCACTAGTCATATATTTTTTGAATTGGAGATATAAAATCATTGCCTTGGGAAGCTTGAATTTTTATCTTTTGAAAGATCTCTTGCTTGGAGTTGATTTGCCTCATTGAGAGGATCCTTCCCCTATTAGGGTGTCCCTTCTCTCCCACTACTTTAATTTCTGTTACAAACCCTAACCTACAGCCATTAAGGGTGACCTAACCTAGATAAACTACTATCCATAACTCTTAAACTAACCCTAGACTAGCTCCTAAATTTTCCTCATTTTCTCTACTAACTAAGGCACATATTTTGGGATAAATGTTGGCATATTTTGATGGTGTGATTTTTTGATATAAGTGACTGAAATATACAGCCATAAGGCTGCAATTTTCTGCATAAAATACATGTTTACAACAACCATATTCTCTTGCCTCTTAAGTGCCATTTTTCAGCCTATATTCATTGCTAATCTTAATGTTGATTTACTTAACTAGTTTAGATCTTTGTATGCTGATTTAGATGTTTTATTTTCTGATATAAATTGTCATATGCTGCTGCAAATTATGGACAACAAGATTAAATTTCTGATCCAACTAACATACATCATTGCAAAGTGGTTTTTCTTGTGCCTCGGGCAGGTATTTCACCATATACATGTTACTAAACATACTTGGAAACCCTTAGACCTTCCCAAGACTTCATTCCACATATTTCACTCCACTTGGAATTGACCTCTAGGGGCTCCACTTCCATATCTATCCGTCTCCATTTTATTCCCCCTAGGTTCATCAGGTTCTCCTCCCTAGAGTGACCTAGTCACCCTTTAAGTGCAGGACCTACATTGAGGTGTCATTGGGTGTAGGATACCCAAGTTGTAGAACTTGCATTGTAGTTGGGTTGGGATTTACCAATCTACAACTTGCACTATAACATTTTGGCATCATTGTCGGGGAAGATTTTGAATCTTCTTCATACCCTAACGACACTTTGGTAAGCTATCCCAAAGCCTTTCCCTTAGATTGCATGGCGAATCCACCCAAGGGACGTTCCCTTTCCCTTTTCCTTGATGAGATCACCTAGAAGTTCATCTGGTGACTCCATCTTCCACGAACCCACTTTTCCCTTTTTCCCCTTTCATCCCTTGATGAGCCATGAGCTCATCTGGCGAATCCATTGAGGTATTACCCTAAGTGATGGAACCATGGCCTCACGAGACTTACCATGGTAATTCCATAATGTGTATCCTTCTCTTGATGTTAAAAATGTCCCTAGCTATCCAAATAATCGTCCAATAGAATGGAGAGAAAGTTGCCCCAAAATTGGCAGTGATCCAGCTCTAGCAGTCACCCATGTTGTGAATTATATGAATTATGCATCGATATTAAATGCGCTACATGAATATGTGTTGATGAAATTTTTTGTGTCTTCACTGGAATCAAGTCAAAAGGATTGGCCTGCACACTCATGTGATACAAAGAGTATCCCTTCTTCTACAAAGATCATTGAATAATTTCTCAGGAAATATCGGCCAACTAATCAAAGTTTGCAAGATGCTTTCCAAGAGCTCAAACACACTCTTTGTCGAGAAGGTTTTCCAATCGATGATGATACCATATATGAAGAAAATCCTGAAGAAGATCATGAGTTGAAGAAGATATCAATGAGACATATGATGAAGATGAAGTATGTTCTCTTCCACTTGATGAGGACATCTAGACCTCTGCTCCTCCTGCACATCAAGAGGAGAACATGATGAGTTATAATCATTTTGAGAACTTTGATGATGCTTTGTTCCATGACTATGGAAATGAAGAAAACTTACAAAAGGATATCGATGAAGGTTCTCTTGTAGAAGGCCTGAACAAGACATTATCCTCTATTGTCCCTTTCGAAGAAGATGAAGTTATCCAGTCTTGTGAAGAAGTAATCAACTTATGTGATGCAGATGAAATCATGGAACAACCCCCATATACACTTTATGATCACATTGATGATTTCATATAGATTGGGAGATGCAGATGGGATTTGGGTTGTTTCATTTTTTACGAAGATCCTATCTACAACATTGAAGGCAAATCTCAGATAAAGGATACATAAAGCATTTATTCAAAGGATTTATTTTTACAGCCAGATGGTCCATATATGTGCCAACCTGATGATATGGTTACATATTTGTTCCATCCATTTGAGTACGACATGACACAGTGTTTTCAGGATGATTTTCAACCACCATACTCAAATTTTGATAGACACTAGGTCGTGGCCTACCTAAAGCAATCTGAGGTCCATACTACCAAACATAAGTACTTTCATGTTGAGACTTTGGGTAGGGATTTGTAGACAAATAAGAGATGTTTCCTAAGTCCGACGGAGGAGTTTTTCTCTAATGTTGTGCCTTACCCTGTTTCCTTTTACTTGGGAAATCATAGGGTTTTCTTTGTATCTCTTGTCCTTTCTCAACCTTCAAGGAGTAGTGATATTCTAAGTGAAGATGAATATGATCCATCATCTATGTATAGTATCCCCCTTTAGAGATGAATTGATCAGTCTTGTGGCAACACTCTCAGGTGGGATGATCAGCATGATGGTTTCTATTTCCAATAGGATTTCCTCCCTCCCACCCATCTTCATGAGTTTTATTTCATGATCGATTGTATGTGTGTTTATACTCATGATTATTATGTTCTTGACTTATCTTTGTTGTATTATATGATTAAGAATGGGGGGATATACTTTGATGAGATGATCAAATGGTTGCACTGGTTGTATGACTTCACATGAAATCATCCAGCACATGATCTTTAGTGCCCCAAGGCCCCAGGTAAGTAGGTAAGTCATTTTTTTTCCCTGCATTTGCATATTTATTGCTCATGTTAGTTTAGATGAATCTCATTTTCATTTTTCTCTACTTGCATATTGATTTCATGCTTAGTTTAGAAATTTTTGAAAAAATGTCAAAATTTTATTTTTCTAGCTTAGTTGGTTTTGATTATGATCAAATGAGAACAAGGATGAGTAGGCCATCTTGCACTTGACAGTTTGATGTTTCCTTGTAGGAACAATTATACCAGGAGATGTTTCGGTTCTCATGCACTCTACGATGAGCACATGTCCCCAAGTAGGGGCCATATGTTATCCCCATTTTGTGGATAAGTAAGGATACTATGTCTCGAGGCCCTCAGGTTGAATATATGGAGTGTCAAGAGACTACATGACCAACAATACCCTTTTGCACAGATGGAAACCCATCTCACCACCAAAGATGGTCATAAATTTGCAGATGACATCCATCACATCAGTTGGATTCTAGAAGGCAGTGGGCCTTGCTCCATGAGGTACAAGTTAGTATTACGGTGAGCATCATTTCAATATTTAAGCCAGTTGAGTATGTTGTATCTTAGATTCCTTTAGATTTCATGATATATGCTTGGACATTATGTTTTTTTCCCTACTTCACCTTGGTGGTTGAAATTCTTCCCTAGTAAGTGGTATTCCTTGGGGATGGGTTTGCTATTAGGAAATTCCTTAAAAATCCATCATACCGTTCTCGACCATACTTACCACTTTCTATCATTTTTCCTCTCCATATCCTTATATCTTGGGATTTTAGGGTGTATTAACCCAAGAAGGGGTTGTCCCTCATTCTATGGGAAGAAGGGGTTGAAGGTCCAGAGGGGTTGATGTTGGGTAAAATATAAAATCCTTGTATAAACCTTCTGGATGCTTCTCCCAGGGATCACCCAAGAAAACAATGAAATGCTTATCTTTGAGTAAAGGGGACCCACGATATAATAAACAATGCTTAAAATGTTAGTTGAAGGATAGGAGGTCTCATCACAAGGCGACTTGTCACATCCATGAATATCTAGTGGTATGACATTGCCATCATCTGGTCACCAATTTAGGGTAATGGCTCTAAGTTGCATGGCTAAGATAAAGGTGGTCTCATCACGAGCCAACCTTCTAATTTTCACTAGGTGTTTGTGGGTGACATTGTCATAATCTGGTCACCATGCCAGGGAAGTGACCTTCAACCTCTTCTTATTCTATATTGAAATAAAATACAAATAAAGAAAGATAAAAGGAAATTGACGGGCTTGGAAAAAGTGCATTGTGGACGAAGGTACCACACAACCTCTACGAAGGAAACCATGAATGAGACACTACGACCCCTTGTATGGCAGGATACCTATGACCATTGAGTCTTGACCCCAACCACTTCATCCAATTTACATGGATTAGAGAGGGATCTCTTGGAAACTCTCCTTGACCTAGGGAAAGATCTACCCAATAGGACACCTCGTCTACCCTCCCATATTCAATCTTGACAAGTCACATAGTGTCTTTGAGAAATTAATTGTTTGATATAGTGATCTTTGATGCACATGCTTAGGTGGCTCATTTATTGATTGGATTCACTTATCATGATGTTATGACTTGATATGCTTGAAGGGCGTGCTCATTTGTCTTTGCAGGACCTATTTGGTGGGTAGTTTTTGGAGAACCAGCCTAGCTTGGGCTTCCATGGGGCTATAAGCTCACAGATTGGATGCCAAGGGCCTGCATGCCAGATGAGAAAGATAAAACTTGGAAGGTATTTATTATGACTTAGACAACATATCCTATCCCCCAAATACTAAATTTTTTTCCTAGAAGAGGCAAAACGTCACTCCTAGAGGCATGACGTCACCTAGGGGGGTTAGGGATTGGTGGTGAGGTGCCACTCATTGACACATGGAATTTTTTAGGAGAAAAGAGTATTCACCATGATGATATTTTCTAGAATATTGACACGTGGCCTTTGGAGGCCTACCCATGATTCTCCAACACCAATGACTTCTTCTAAGTGGAAAAACGTCCCCTAAAGGGGAGACGTCCATGTAAAATTAAGGTTTAATTGTGCAAAAGTGAAACTTTAAATGAATTGTTTAAAATTACTTTGTTAGAGGGGGAAATATTAGGATTGTTGACCCCTATTCTTGTGGTTTACCCCTTAAGATGTGGACAAGTCACTATAGTAACATGTTTTTATAAATAAGAGATCATAAGATTTCATTTTAACATAACTCTCCCTCATTGTGAGAAGTATTGGTCTGAAATTTTCTCTATATTTGGCTCTATTTGTATCTTTTGCACTTTTTTATGGCTATATTGATGAATGGTTTATGGAGGAGTGAGGCACTATCCTTGGATGAATTCTTTCTAGCTTTTATGGTGGATTATCTTAGCATCTTTATTGATTTTGGTATGGTCTTTTACTCTTATTCTATCATTATTTCAAGTCAAGGATTGTTGTGCTAGGATATAGGTGGGAAGTATAAGGGCATACACCCCCACCATAGTCTTCATCATTTTATTCTTCATGTTATTGGTTAAACAAGGGTTTGCTAAGAGAAGTATACGGGCATACACCCTCTTCGCTTAAACCCTAGCTAGAGAAACTTGCCTTGGGAAGTAAAATGGATTACACCCCCAAGGAGTTAGATTCTATATCTATTTATTTTATATGACTTCATTAAATAAATAGTAAAGGCACTAGTCATATATTTTTTGTATTGGAGATATAAAATCATTGCCTTGGGAAACATGATTTTTTTTTATCTTTTGAAAGATCTCTTACTTGGAGTTGGTTTTCCTCATTGAAACGAGTATTCCCATATTATGGAATCACCTCTCTCCCACTAATTTACTTTCTAGTAGAAACCATAACCTACAACTATTAGGGATGATCTAACCTAGATAAACTACTAACCATAACTCTTAAACTAACCCTAGACTAGCTCCTAAATTTTCCTCATTTGCTCTACTAACTAGGGTGCATATTTTGGGACAACTATTGGAATATTTTGTTGGTGTAATTTTCTGATATAAGTGACTTAAAGATACATCCATAAGTCTGCAATTTTCTGCAGAAAATACATGTTTACAACAACCATCTTCTATTGCCTCTTAAGTGCCATGTTTTAGCCTATATTCATTGCTAATCTTAATGTTGATTTACTTAACTAGTTTAGATATTTGTATGTTGATTTAGATGATTTATTTGCTGATATAAACTATCATATTCTAATGAAAATTAGGGACAAAAATATTAACTTTCTAATCCAACTAACATACATCATTGCAAAGTCGTTTTTCTTGTGTCTGGGGAAGGTATTTCACCATCTACAGGTTACTCAACATACTTGGCGACCCTTGGACCTTCCCAAGACTTTATTCCACACATTTAACTCCACTTAGACTTGAACTCTAGGGTATCCACTTCCATAGTTATCCATCTCCATCTCATTCCCCCTAGGGTCATCGGGATCGCCTCCATAGAGTGACCTAGTCACCCTTGAAGTTTGAGACCTACATCGAGGTGACATTGGGTGTAGGATACCCAAGTTGTATCACTTTCCTTGTAGTTGCGTCGGGATTTTCCCAACCTACAACTTGCACTATAACAATTCTAAGTATAAAATGTTTTCCTATATTAATTTGATATGACTTCTTAAACTCCTAAAAATTTCACAATGTGAATCTTCGTTGATAAAAAGTTATAGAAACAATACCAAAATGTCTTTTTTAAGACTAATTTCAGGATTAGCAAACAACCCCAATGTCAACAAGATATATATCACAAATTATAATGATAAAAAATCTGAAAATTTTATCACATGTAATTCGTTATGTATTTGCATAGTTAAAAAAATTTCAAAGTTGGAAACTTCACAGAAACAAAGTTACAACAAAATTTCCAAGATGACTCTTTTAAAACTAATTTTAGGATTAGCCACAAGTCTCGTCTTCCATGGACTATATGTATGAAAGTATAGTAAAACATAATCTGAAATTTGGACCATGTACACTAGGAGATGTATTATCAGTATCCACAAAATTCCACTATCTAAAACCTCCTAGAAATAAAGTTATAGCAAAAATCTGAAGATGACTTGTTTAAAACTGAATTTAGGATGAGTCAAAAACCCTATATTTCATAGGATATATCTCCAAAAGTGTAACGAGAAAAAAAACTAAAATTTTTACCATAGGTAGCTTGATATGTCTTATAGGTAACCTCCAAATTGTTTTGGTTAAAGTGGCCCATAAACCAAGTTATAGAGAAAATGTCAAGATTTATTGAAGAATAAAAACCCTTAGATTGATGCTCTGAGACCAAATGTTATGATCCAATTCTTAAAAGTGATAAGAAGCCAATGAATACAATACAATTTGAAGGGGAAACCTCCTTTTACAATATATCCAATTAAGAATATAATATGAGATCAAATACGGTGATCCTAAGACTAGGTTTCCTTGTCATATATATAGGAGACAAATGGTACAATTATAATGAAAGGGTGCAATGAAGGGTTCTAGTCGACATACAAATATAACACTAGAAATGTAATAATTCAATATATAGTGCTTAATAAGGAGTTTTATACATAACCTGTGGCTTTGTATATGGATTAACAACATGCCTCGTGTTTTGTATGCTAGTGTAGTTGTCAATTTGATGTATGCAATGGTCCATACTAGACTGAACATTGCACATGGAGTGGGAGTTTTGAGCAGGTATATGTTAAAAATAGGAAAGGAGCATTGGACAACAATAAAAAGGGTCGTCAAGTATTTTCATGGCACTACTAGTTATGGATAGTTCTCCCAAGGAATATTGGGATTGGAAAAATTATTGGACATACATGGCTTTGTTGATGCAGACTAGGTTGGAGATCTCAATCGTAGAAGATCTACAATTGGGTATGTGTTTAACCTATTTGGAGGAGAAATTAGTTGGATGAGAAAAAGAGAGTCTATAGTTGCACTCTCAAATACAGAAGGTGAATACATGGCAATCACTCATGCAAGCAAGGAAGCATTATGGTTACATAGATTGTGTTAAGGTATTAGGTTGGTACATCAGGTTGTAAGGATATATTGTGACAATCATAGTGCAATATTCCTAGCGAGGAACCCAACTTATCATTCTAAGAAAAAAAATATTGATGTTCAATATCTTTTTTTCAGAGACATGGTTGAAGAGAATAAGTTGTTTTTAGTGAAGGTGGACACTTTGAAGAATATTGCAAATTCATTAAAAAAATATGTGAGCACTAAGAAGTTCACTTGGTGTAGACAATCAATGGGCATTTCTTCCTTGGATTGTTGATCATGAAATTTTGTTCCCTCTGTATGCAAAGACAACAACAAGCGACAAAACTTTGGGTATGTGTTATATTATTTGGATGACTGTAGGTCCACCTATTGGGGGTATCAAGGCTAGAGCCCCCAAGAAAAAAATTGGGGGTTTATTCGCCAATTTTTTAGGTGGTTTTTTGCCTTTGGCAGGGGTGGTTTTTCTCCTTTGGTAGTTTAGTGGTGCATGGTATTTCAACCCATGGTTTTCTAATTTTAGTTAAGTAATTAGGGTTATATTCTAATATGGGTCAACGGATTGGGGTTTTTGAATGTCATAGGATCCTATATATTGTATTGTAAACAATGAGGTGTTATGATGATGAATAAAAATTAGAGGTGTGGCTCTAAACAGATTGTTGGTTTTCTCGATTTGAGTTTCCAAGGTAAATCTCTATGTATATGTGTTATTTCAATCGTTTTCGTTTGTGTTTTAATAATATATGTGTTCATTGAATTATTATAAAGGGTTTAAAAAATTACACCCTCTTATTCTTTCTCTCTCTCCCCTCTTTCGGATTTGATCTCCCCCCCTTTCCCCTCTCTCCATGTCTCTTGTTTTCCCTGTGTGTGTGTGTGTGTGTGTGTGTTTCCCCCTTTCTCTCTCCCCCCATCTCTCTACCCCCCTCCCTCTCTATGGCTCCCTCCCTCCCTCTATACCTCTCTCTCTCCCTCTCTCTCTCTCTCAAACTATCTCTCATTCTCTCTCTCTATCTCTCCACCCCTCTCTCCCTCCTTCCCTCTACACACCCTTGTTGATATTATGGTAGTTGCAGGAGGTATTTACCTCCACGTGTAAACTTGACGAGAATAGAATATTTCAGGAAGCAAGAAGAAACCTTAATTAGTTGGTTAATAACCCTAGAAGACAAGTTGTCTCAAGATAATGACTTGTATTAGGTTATTATCTTCCAAGAGAAGAAGCCAGCTAAAGTAAATATTATATACTAAAGAATTAGTACCCAGAATGAGAAGTCGGCCTAGGCAGTCTGCCAGAATTAGTATAAATAAAGGAGGCTAGTCCTCATTATGGCCATTATTTCGATGAACTATACAAGCAACACTTGTGCTCATTGCAGTTGGCCAGTTTGTGCGCACATTTGGAGGAGAGTTGTCGTTGCAGCTGCTGCAGCTAGCAGATTTCGGTTTTGTCTTGGACTCTCTCTTGGTTATGGTTTGGACTCTCTGATAAACTCTTGTTACTCTTTCTTGGTGCACTATTCTTGGGGAAATATGCGCCACCCTTTGTTTGGCTATCTAGCCTTGGGTTTTCTTCCAGAATTATTCTCTGTCAAGGTTAAGGTGCTCAAGGGTGGCTTCGGCCTATGGTTGAGTGACAATAGTGATATTGGCTATGGTTAAATGATCACATCCATTATATTCTAATAGGTTATAGGCCCACACCTCCTTCATTCAGTCTAACCACTGGAAGGGAGCATAGCCATATGGATACTAAGCTCGTTGAAGAACTTTCGCTAGGGTTTCTAGCAGGAGTAGTTACTAAAGCACTGCCGCTAGGGTTACTAGCAGGTGCAGAAACCCTAACCCTCTCATTAAGGAACCTTAAGTGAAGGGATTGACCTAATTTCCAGATAGACTAGTGCGCCCTAGCCTAGCGCATCTCTTGGTACTATTAGCAAGCTAAGACGTCAAGTTTCATTTTTTGGTCAAATTTAGGGTTTCCCAAGTCAAAGGAGACATGACTTACTCTATGAAGTCAGAAAACAAGTTAGAAGGGGATTCTAACTTCATAGCACGGAAGACAAGGATTGATCTCATCCTTGCCAAGAACAAAGTGTTGGATATCGTGAAAGGAAATATTGTGGAACCAGAGTTTGAAGAAGGAAAAGAGAAGGAATAGCAGAACGTTGCAGTTATGGAGAAGTTCAAAGACAATGAAGTCAATTCCATGAGTATCATAGTGGATTCTATAAAATACCACTTGATACCCTACATCTCCCATCTTGATTCATCTAATAAGATGTACGATGTCCTAACAAATCTCTTCTCAGTCATAAACATTGGACAAGTAATGAGTCTAAAGAATGAGCTTTGTGACATGAAGATGAATGATGATGATAGCATAACATCATACTTTGTGAGAATATCTCAGTTAAGAGATCAACTACAAGCTATTGAAGAGATCATTTCAGAAAAGGAACTGGTAAATATAGTACTCAATGGTCTTCCCAAGACATGGGATGCATTTGCCGCAAGCATGAACACAAGGAAGGAGTATCCTACATTTGAAGAACTTTGGAATTGTTGTGCACAAGAATAATCAAGGATCAGTGCAAAAGAGAAACCCTAAAAGAAGTACGATGATCAATCCTTCACAACAAGGTTCAAGGATTTTAGGAATAAAAAGAAGTTTGGCTCCAGGAAGAAACCAAATCAAGAGAAAGATATGTCAAGAATACAATGCTTCAATTTTTGAAAGTATGGTCACTACAAGAATCATTGTCCTGAGTTAAAGAAAAGGAAGGAAACACATGAAGCATCAATTTCCGAAGAAAGGGAACCCTCAAAGAAATCCAAGCAGGACAAAACAAACTTCTTCTTCTAAGACAAGGTAACAATACTCTTCATAGTTATTGTACATACCATGTTTTCTGTACATATCTGGCATATATATTTCCTAGAAGATAATATGTTCAAAGAGAAACTATACCTATGGAAGAACAACAAGATAAGGATTACTATCACAATGACTACAAGTCAGGCAATACACGTGAAAGGATGAAGTACATCAACAAACCCCAGTAACAATTCATGTGGAAGTTATTACATAATTAACAACTGCAAGATAAGCCAAAATCAGAATCAATCTTAAAGAAATATAGAAGAAGTGAAGACAGAAAGAAGTCAACAGTCAAGAGGAAATTGGAAAAAGACTTATGACACTTTGCAGAAGGCAATAAGGATGCAGGCGGAAACGTGGACTATGTTAGATGGAGGGAGTCAATTATATATTTCTAAAATAAGAGCATACATTCATGCATGAAGCAAGGATTAGGAGGGAGCTAATCCTAATGATCCATTGAAGATTATGAAGTATCTATCCATGGTAGAAACCATGAAAAAAAAAACGTGTTCAAAGTGACTTTAGAAGAAGTCTTCTTCAAAAAGAAGCCTTAAAGTATCCTTGGTTGTCCATCCACATCCATGATCCTATGATGAAAGAAAGAAGTTGGAATCTTCAGGGCATGGAATCTATAGGAAACTCCATGGACCCAAGAGCTAAAGAGAAATGTGAGGAAGAGCATGAATATTCCAAGAAAGAAAGACAATCTAGAACAACCAGTCATTGTATCAAGAATCACAAGACTCACTAAAAGAAATCAAGCACAGGAACTGAAAGTTGTGATGAAGAACAATGTATGGAAGACTTTTGAATGAAAGCATTGCGAGATCTAGAACTAGAGGTTCTCCTAGATGGAGGGGGAAGAATTTGATGATTGTTTGTTCTAGTAAACCAGACATACCTCTACCAGAAAGAAACCCTTGTATGCAGATGAAATAAGACAACTTGGTAAAGAACCTCCAATGAAAAACATAAGCGTGGTGAAAAATTTTCTATAACAAAGATATTGTATCAAAATGGTTACTCAGAAGCTCAAGATGATGGACTACTAATCCATTAAAAAATATCATGATGGCAGAAGAAGTACCACTTGGATATGTTCCAGTTTGACCCTTGCCATGATGTTATGAGCTAGCAGGAAACTATGATATACTGTAATGATTAGAGCTATATGAAACCTTCAAAGAAAAACCAGTGTTCTAGAAAGACCAAAGTACATTTGAGATCAAGAATTACATTCTCCGTGATGAGGTCTAGAAAATAGAAGTGGTTCTCCAATATATATATCCACAAATGAGCAGATAAGCAGATATTTTGGTAAAATCCTTTGTCCAAAATGAGAGAGTTTTCGTACTCAAGAAATGGCTGGAGATCGTGGAGATGAATTCCTTATTAGAAAAGGAAAATATGACTCCCAAGTTGGGAGGGAGGTGGCTCCCAAGTTGGGAGGGAGCACTGATGTGTTATTGATTTATGGACAGTCATTTTTGAAGTTCGAAAAATGGTCCAGGATGAGCAGTTCCTTTCCAATTAGGAAAGTGGTTTGAGATTTCTGACGAACATGCATTTTCCAGTTCGGAAAATGGTCTAGATCGAACGGTCATTTTCGTAATGAAAATGGTTCGATGGATTGTTGATGTACCATAGACAACGATTCCCCTTATCGCTAACATAGGTAATGGTCTAGGATAGTATCTCTTCTTGACGATCACTCTCAGTAGTGGTCAAGAAGAATGGTCAGCCTTACCGAATAGTCATTCTTTCGAAGCTCACAGTTGTGAGCAGTTTCAAAGAAAGGTTCATTTTGGAGGTTGGTGCAGGACAATAATTTCCTTAGGAAATGGTCCGGACAGTCATTCCCTAGGGCAGATTCATTCTCTCCAGGTTTCACTTTGTTTAGTGCCGGAGGAATGGCCCAGATAGGTGAATGGTCTAGGTTCATCAATCAGGTACAGGCATTCCCTAGGGCAGACTCATTCTCTCCAGGTTGCACTTTGCTTAGTGCTAGAGGAATGGCCCAGATAGGCGAATGGTCCAAGCTCATAAATCGAGATAGTTATTCTTCCTTTCTTGAGAAGAATAGTCCAGATATATCATTATTGATGTTTTACCTTCTGAGGGAAGATGATCTTCCAGATCTCACAGATGTGAGTGGAAGAATGACCCAGATGATTCAGTTTATATCATAACAATGTTTTCTGTGCAAGTTGATGATATGATTGTTATGGAGACTGTATTTCTCCAGACAGTAGATGTATACTAATGTGGTGGATGTGTTCCACTGATTGTGACTATATGTCACTGATCAAGTATTTGTGTGCTACTTGGTGTGGTACCACTGGATTGTAGTTGTGTACTACTATGGATAGACACAGTTGTGTTCTATTGAATGACATTGTTCTGATTGCCTTGAAGACTATCAGTAGTGTTGGAAATGATTACCATCTATATATATGATCAATGGACAAATATTTCCCAAACGAAAAATGGTTCAGGACATTTATTCTTCTAGGACATATGTCCGGATTAGAAGAATGGCTCTTGTGTCACTCTGTGGAGTGAGTGACTTATCCAACATCATGTTTGATTACTCAGATGGAGTATGGTTTCGAGAGATGATGTAGTTGATGACAATGATAGTGATGATGGTTCTCATGATATAATCATGAGATAGTTTATACGACTATGTTGATGCTACCAGGTGAATGGTGTGTGTGTGCTCAATACCATTACCTTCAATACCTCCCTAGCTAGGAGGGAGTGTTTATATTATGGTAGATGTGGGAGGTATTTACCTCCACGTGTAAACCTGATGAGAATAGAATATTTAGGGAAGCAAGAAGAAACCCTAATTAGTTGGTTAATAACCCTAGAAGACAAGTCGGCTCAAGAGAATGACTTGTATTAGGTTATTAGCTTCCAAGAGAAGAAGTCAACTAAAGGAAATATTATATACTAAAGAATTAGTACCTAGAATGAGAATTCGTCCCAGGAAGTCTTCCAGAATTAGTATAAATATAGGAGGCCAGTCCTCATTCTGGCCAGTATTTCTCAGAACTACAGAAGCAACACTTATGCGCACTGCAGTTGGTTAGTTTGTGTGCAAGTTTGGAGGAGAGTTGTCGTTGCAGCTGTTGCATCTAGCAGATTTCTGTTTTGGATTGGACTCTCTCTTGGTTATGGTTTGGACTCTCTGGTCATCTCTTGTTACCCTTGCTTGGTGCTCTATTCTTGGGGAAATATGCACCACCCTTTGTTTGGCTATCTAGCGTAGGGTTTTATTCCAGAATGATTCTCTGTCAAGGTTAAGGTGATTGGGGGTGGCTTCGGCCTATGGTTGGGGTGACAATAGTGATATTTTATATGGTTAAATGAGCACATACATTATATTCTAACACCCCTTTATATCTCCCCCCCTCTCTCTCTTTTGACTCACTCACTCTCTCTACCCCCCTCTCC
>SNQJ01S0003631.1:30862-94307 GCA_010110895.2 Picea sitchensis
ATTATTCTTCTATGCTTGAGAAGAATAATCCAGAAGCTCATGACTGATGTCTTTACCTTCTGAGGGCAGACACTCTTCCAAATCTCACAGATGTGAGTGGAAGAATAGCCCAGATGATTCGGTTTATATCATGACATTATTTTTCTGTGCAGGTTGATATCAGATGATATGATTGCTATGGAGACTGTATGTCTTTGGACAGTAGATGTATGCTACTGTGGTGGATGTGTTCCACTGATTGTGACTATGTGTCACTGATTAAATTGTTGTGTGCTACTTGGTGTGGTAGTGTACCACTGGGTTGTAGTTATGTACTACTATGGATAAACACAATTGTGTTCTATTGAATGACATTGTTCTGATTGCCATGAAGACTATCAACTAGATGGATAGTCAATGTGCTGGAGGACTGACATTCTCCAGGTGGAAAATGGTCCAGGATAGTTATTCTTCTAGGACGTATGTACGGATTAAAAGAATAGTCCTTGTAGCACATGGTGTGGCTTCCGGAACAATTATTCTTCTAGGACATATGTCCAAATTAGAAGAATGGTCCTTGTATCACTCCTTGGAGTGAGTGACTTATTCAACATCATNTCCTCCTCTCTCTATCTCCCTCTCTATGCCCCCCACTCTCTCTCCCTCTCACTCTCTACCTCTCATGTTAGATGTGGTAGGGTTATGGATCCTAGCCAACCCATGACAACAATGAAAGAAAATTTCATTAAGTAGGTTGTACTATTCATGATTAATGACAATAAAAAATAATCATCACCATCGATTATGATGGTGTTCCATCATTAGTGAAGTTTAGACAATGTTTATTTATAATTAAGTTTATTTTTCATGATGTTGATTGCTACCTAGTGTGCCTGATTACTCTTTTGATATTTTTTTTTAGATCTTTATTTTATTAATTTTAATTTTCCTAATGGCTAACATAATTTGTAGAATTATCATCATAATCATTTATCAACATCAAATAAAAAAAATCCAATCCATAAAACACTTGCCATGAAATGTGTGTGTGTGTGCATGTGTGTGTATTCAAAACATTTTTTACAAAATGGCACATCATGCCCAATATAAAAAATGGTAGCAAGTGCCCAAACATAGAAGAATGACATATGGTGCCCTAGATACAAAATGAGACTCATTGACCACTGCCACCCTTGCAATTATTAAGTGCATCTCAGAACCCAATCTTTCTTCTCTTACTTGAAGCAAGACCTTGAGTCATTTTGTGCCAGGGCGTGGTTCCTCTCTCTAGAGACTGGACAAAGAAACAAGATTCTTGTAAGTTTTTTTTCCATAATGAATTAATAGACTTACAAAATGATACTTTATAATTCAAGATAAGAAAACTCATTGCAATTGATATAGATAATTGTCAGGGTGTTTGCCTCCCTCGTGGCCCTAATCTCTCAATGATGCCACCCTACAAAAATTACAAGAATCAAAATTTAAACAAAAATGCATAAAAACAATTCCATTCATGATACATAAAAATTCATCAAAAAATTATCTTTCTATGAATAACTCGAGAAATGATGGAGATTCACTAGTAGGTGGAGCATTTAAACTATACAAGATTCTTCGAGGCAACTATTTTATCTACATCAGATGATTTATGGGGGTATTCATGAGAGTGTGATGGTGCAACCTTAGTTTATGAAAACAGTCTAGGCTACAATAGAGATGACTGGTGGGTGGCATATGAGTGTAGTCACTGTGGATGTATGAGATGGACAATATGGTGGGCATGGGTGGCTATAAACCCCCACATGTTGTAAGATCGATGGTAAAACCTTTGTGGTGGAAAGTGGTATTCCAAGAGTTGGGGAAATATGGCCAAGGACTAGACTTGCACTGTAGCTAGGGAACATTTATGGGCCAAATGTCGGTAGTGGTGGTGGTATGGATGACCTAGTAGTGAATGAACTAACCTGAATACACATTATAATATTTTTACTAGTAAAAAAATGTGAAGTTCAAACAAAACAATATACATATTTCACATTTGAAAAAGATTTAACTTGACACATGATATATGTGAAGGGGGTGAACTATCCATCCTAGTTGGACATGGTTCATCACCGTATGATACTACAACCTATAGAAATAAAACAACATTATATTTGATTCCTCATAAACAACTTGTAGAAACAAAACAACTATCTTACATGTGTAGTTGAATCAATGAATAATACCGAATCGGTAAGGTTTCCATAGAATAAGCAGAGCACTATGGTGAATTGATCAATGGTACCACATACTTGAGTATTCCCTACACTAAATGAGCAGGCCGGTGTTATTGATGCATTAGTGGTGGAAACTAGCACTGATGCATCTATCAGCATCGAGGGTATACTATTTGAGTGTAGCGACTGCAAACATCATATAATTAAATATAAAAAAAATACACAAAATGATATATGTCTGTGTGTGTGTGTGTGTGTGTGTGTGTGTGTGTGTGTGTGTGTGTGTAATCAATGAATAATATATACATGGTCAAGATACTAACCTCCTCCATGAAACTCTCATGTCTAGTGGTCTTTGTCGATCCATAACATGTTTTCCCACAACTTGAGCATCTATAAGGCTCACATGAACACTTAGTATTTCCATGTTCCCTCTCCTAGATATATTTTATTGTAGGGCTTGAAGGACCAACCCCTCTCACACATCACCTATAGATAACTCGTGTCAAGATAATGCTATAAAATTGTTGTGTTGCACCAAGCTCTGATTCAAGGTGGATATGGATGCATGTGTTTGGTTGATGATTTATCCAATGGGAGGATGTTGAGCAGGGGGGTTAAGAATTCACCTAGGAGGACGAGGACCTAGCACTAGGTCATGCCTAGAATTTTCTCTATCCTATACAGACCCACAACCCACCCCCTGGAATTCTCCAATGTCAAAGTAGTTGACATGGAGACCTAACATAAACTTCGCCCACCATTTTCTGAGAAAATATAGAGGCACCTCCCTATTAAAAACCATAAACCACATATACTTTCAATTATTTATTGGTAGTGCACTAATCCATACATATGCATCTCTTTTTGACTGATGGTTGTAATATGATTCTAGGATCAATGAACAATGTAATTAGCTATTGTTTTGTAATGTTTAGGTCTCTAACCTGCTTTTTATCTAGCCCAGTCCTATAAAATTCAAACATTCTAGCCTTATAATCAGAAGTATTACTTAATTGGACTTGGGCACTTGTAATGTAAGATATAATGGTGTCTACGTAACTTGCTAGTGACAATCGTGAGGGCTCTCTAGTACTCTGTAAGTCTTGAACAAGAGTTCTAGGAGACCTCAACCCTTCATCAATTTCCATGTTTATATTTTTTGGTTGTGGGTTGGGGTTTGGTGTGCCTTCGTGTGGTGGTGTCGAATTTGGGTTTTCTCCAAGATCCATGTTAATTAAGTTTGTGCAATTTACTAATGGAAAATATAGTTTAGGTTTATTTTTTAAACAATTTGTTTTTTGTAAATAAAAATGTATTATCTTAGATAATCAACAAACCAGTACAAATGTCAAAGCTAGTAACATTTTCTACCATAAAAATGGAAACCAGAACAGGTTGCAGTCTTGTGAAAGAATCCATGTCTATACTGATATACATAAGTAACTAAAAAAAAAACGGAGCCTACCCAAAACTCTAGCTATAACTATTTTGAACATAGAGACAAAACATGAGCATAAAAATTAAGGGTTGGGGCAAAGATGGAGCAAATACATAAGGCTGGAAGTAGGTTGGACATTTGCGTTTGATAGGATTGCTTGAAAGAGATTCAAAGAGGGAATCCAACCAGAGGCAGAGGATGGTCTGATGATAAAGCTGGTCAACAACATCCCTTCTGAGGTCCAAGATGAGTTGCATTTGATCTTCTGAGAAGATGCATTGGCAAGGAATCTATAGCATGGAATTTTCACTGGGGTGGAGATCAGTTTCTAGGAAAGCTTCTTCCAGAATCCTGTCATCAAGAAAAGTAGAAGGAGTCTCTTCCGCGACTGGGAAACTCCTGAAAACCGGGGTAGGTTCGACATCTGCCTCTCGATAGGAATGGAGAAGAGAGGCATGTAAGTATGTGGCTGGTATCAAAAGAGAATCCAGAGGGGACTAGGGAGGCACCAAAGGGAATTATTATTCTATGAAAACACGGTTTCTTTCATCTCCCATCCAATTTTGATCATTGAAGGGAGAATTCATTAAGGGAAAACCAACAAGGATTGGGTCATTGGAGGTAGGAAGAATTGGCACAGAAGAAGGAATCAGACAGAGTCGTCTATCCATGAAACTGTAGTAGGTCGGGCCCCACTTCCGCTTACCCCTCTAGTGTGGCATTGCATTGGGAGGAAGATAATAAGGCCAGGGGAGAAAGAGTGAGAAGAGTATAGAACCCTGAGAAAGAAAGATTCTAGTGAGGGAGGAGGAAGCCACCCATAACACTTGAACAAACAGAATGGAGAAGATGCCATGCCTAACCTCCAATAAGTTGTCAAAATTGGTAATATAAACCACCATTAACTCTGAGTTGACATACCATATCATCCTCATACCAGTCCTGTAACAATCCAACTCTCGCATCGAGCACATCATTAAGTATCCCATGCTACACAGGTGCACCACCATCCAAGATGTGTAAATGTTATGCATCCAGAAGAGAAGAGAGGGATGGGCCGCGACAGGGCGCATTTACTACTCTTGGTGCATGATGTCCAACTATCACCCCATCCAAGGGACAAAAATATATGTGGGCTAAATCAATACATTGTAGCAGTAGTGGAGGTGTGGGAAGGAGATTGGCATCAATTGTGATGCCATTTTTTTGTGAAGAGAATCCTTCATTTGCCAGCTTGTTGAAAACCTTGTTTACTTCTCATCGTACATGGGAGGGGATAAGAGTGAGAGAGGGGAGAAGAAGGGAACGAAGGGTGTCAAGAGGGCCAAGAAGACGCCAGCTAGGGAATTTTTTTGCAGGATCAGGCTCGTTTATGATTTTGGTGGATAACAAAAGAATCACTTGAGAATCCTCTTCAATAATTAGTTGAGTCAAATTTAGGCTGGAAGCTAATTGGATTCCTATGATAAGGCCCCAAAGCTCCACATATTTTTTAGTGTCATGCCCTAGTTTTCCAAACATGATGTGTTTAATTTGGCCAGTACTGTCTCAAAGAACCACCCCAAACCCCGCAGGTCTAGGATTACCATTTGAAGCACCATCAAAGTTCATCTTGAAAAATCATGTAGGAGGGCATTGCTAGGATTTGGGGCTAGAAGAAAGAGAGGGACTAGGATGTTGGGACATAATGGGGAGATTGCAATGTAGATTTAGCTTCCAAGTAGAAATAATTATGTTTTCCCTGGGATCAGAAGAGAGATCTTCCTAGGTCTAATGTTGGGTTCAAATTGTTTCTTATATATTGCCAAAAAATATTGACCAGATGAGGGAAAGGGGAGAATCCCGAGAATGAAAAAAGTGCATGTTTCTCTCTTTCCAAATATGCCATACTACAAATCCTGGGAGTAGCTGCCATATCCTATTTAAAATTGGATTTTTGAAGGTTGTAGTTCCCCAATTCTCTATGGTGCTTATACTACTATCTCTTGATCTGTTTGTTTTCCTCATGATCTGTGAAGCATGGTCCCATATCTCCCCACTAATGGAGCATTGATTTAGTAGGTACTTCATTGTGTCCTCTTGTTGCTGACAAATATGGAAAATCAAGGGTTCGATGAACCCTCTTTTCCGAAGATTGTCCTAGGTGAGAATGTGATTTTGAACCAAGAGCCAAAGGAAAGTGGAGATTTCCGGCCACAATCATGTCCTCCAAATTCTCTGCCAAATTTTTTCTTTTGGTTGAACATGAAAATTTCCCTGGAGGATGTAGGCTTCCTTAATCATGAATGTGCCCAAGGGAGAGTGACCCCAACAAAGAATATCTAGGCCCTCCCTAATATAGATCTTTCTCTGGGTTGCGACAACTTTCCAAGGTTGCAGCTCATAGTCAGTTGGACTATTGAGATCAGTGGAAATAGTTTTCCAGGTTCACCAAAGAGTATTAGGGGAAGCATCCAACCAAATATCTGCAACCTTAAGGGAATCCAAATGTTTCATGTGGCACATACTTTCCAAGGATTGTTGAGGAGGTAATTTTTTACACAAGTCTGTCCAAAATAGAGCATCATTTCCATTCCAGATTTCCTAGAAGGAATTTTCCTGAATGAGTGGGCGATTGCACCAAGATGCATTCCATATATTTGAGCCCTGGACCTGATCAGTTAGTCTGATAAGTTGTTCCTCATTAATATGGGGGGCATATTTTTTCTTCCAAAGCTTAGCCCATAATTCAGTTGGGTACTTGAGTGAGCACCACCATATTTTGGCTCCCATAGTGCTATTTAGTTTGCATGTGTCCCTGAGTCCAAGCCCCCCAATGGACTTTGACTTGCAAACTTTCTCCCAGCTGACAAGAGCCCATTTTTTCCTGGGATTGTGACCTCACCAAAGGAAGTTCCATTGGAGATTTCAAATGGATTTAATGACTGATTGTAGGGCTTCTAGGGTAGAGAAAAGATAGACAGGGATGTCTTGGAGAACAAATTTTATGAGAACAAGACATGCAGCTAGATTCATGGATCTGAAGGTCTAGGATTTCAAATTTTTGGAAAGGGATTGGAGGAGGGCATCCCATGAGATATTTCGTGCAACAAAGTCAGAAAGGGGAATGCCAAGATAGTTGGATGGAAGGGAGCTCCTGGGAATGCCTAGAAGTCATGAAATATGTCGTTGGATAGCCAGGGGCGTATTGAAAAAGAAAAGATGAGATTTATCCAAGTTAAAGGAGGTGCCAAAAGCTTCACTAAAATCCAAAAGGATGGATCTGAGTGGATGGATTCTTGTGCAGTGGGTGTACCCATCAACATGGTGTCATCCACAAACTAGCTGTGAGAAGCAACAAGTTTCAAACCATGTAAGGGGAGCCCTTGAAGAGAGCCATCTACAATAGATGTAGTAATATAGCATCCCAAACCTTCAGTCATGATGATGAAGAGAAAAGGAGAGAGAGGGTCCCCTTGAAGGATACATATAGAGGGTGAAATTTTTTGGGACGGTACACCATTGACTAGGATGGAAAAGAAAGCAGAGGAGATAACGTTAATTATCCAATGGATCCAATCCCTATTAAAACCAAAAGTTGAGAGGAGGGATTGCATATACTACCAACTAAGGAGATCAAAATATTTGGAGAGATCAATATTAATAAGAATACATGGATTTTGGGTGGATTTAAGTGAGTGGTTCACTTCATGACCAATAAGACGTTGTCCATTAGTTGGCGCCCCACTACGTAACCCAATTTCTCTTTGGAGATGATGAAAGGGAGGATGGGATTTAGTATGAGAGAAATGACTTTGGTAATGATCTTTTAGATTACATTATAGAGCGCAATGGGTCGAAATTGCTTTGGATGAGTGACCCTCTCTTCCTTGGGAATGAGGGTAAGAAAAGTAGCACTGAGGGTTGAGAGCACCCTCCCAAAATTCTTGGATTCCTCCACTAGTAGCCATACCTCTTCTCTTATCATCGACCAACAATAATGGAAGAAGCCTGTTGGAAATCCATATGGCCCCGACGCCTTTCCTAGAGGCATTTGTTTGATGGCTTGGTCTACCTCTTCAATGGTGATTGGTCTCACGAGGGATTGATTATGTTCAGGAGTAATGATGGCAGGTATGTGTTGGATTACTTTGTTGATGGTTGGAGTGTGATGAAGGAGCGACTCTGACAAAAGATCCTTGTAGTAGTTTACCAACTCATATTCTATTTTCCCATGGTCCATAATTGGGTTCCCCTGTTCATCTTCTAGCTTAGTGATACGATTAATGTATCGTCTATGCACCATGGATCTATGAAACAATTTGGTGTTATTTTCCCCTTCCTTGAGTCATTGAACCCTAGATTTCTGTTTCCACAAGATTTCCTCATGCTTGTATCTTTCCTCTAGTTGTTGTTTAAGTAGTTCCTCTTCCTGTCGTAGAGAGTCCGAGTGGCCCTATAAAATGGATTCTCGTTGGATTTCCCCCAGACGTTGTTCTAGATACTTTTTTGTTTGAAATATATTTCCAAAAACATTTTTATTCTAGTCCCGAAGCCGCTACTTGAAATTATTCAGTCTTTGTTGGAATCTGTACATTAGTGTGTCTTGTGAGATTGTCAACTTCTCCCACTAGGATTGAGAGAGCTATGAGAAATCTAGATGAGTTAGCCAAAAAAATTCAAATTGAAAAGGCTTGTATTTGGGTGTACTAATTGTATCAATCCACAGTTGCACTAGCCAATGATCAAAGACTGACTTTGGGAGGATATTTGCTTCAATTAAGGGTCCATCGAACATCAAGGTTTTTGAAATGAGGAACCGATCTAGTCTACAAGCAATTGCTTGGGCTCCATATCATTTGTTAAACTAGGTGAAAGTGTTATTTTGGGTTTCAATATCAATCGAATGTAGATGTTCAATGAGATCCCAGAGCTTACCACTATCATGATCAAGTCGTCTTGTGCCTCCTCTCTTTTCTTCAAGTGTGAGGATGATATTGAAATATCCCCCTAGAATCCAATGTTGAGATCCTACCAGGCCACCTAGCTAGAAGAGAATACTCAGGAAATTATATTTTTCTTGAAGGTTTTGGGGTCCATAAACATTAGTGAGAACTCCCTCTTTGTTGGAGCCTATGGCTCGGTAGTGTGGCGACAACGTGCATGTTGTGGAGAGTGGTTGATCTAGAATAACTTTGGCAAGGTTCCATAGGATAGTCAGTCCTCCTTCCACTCTATTAGAGCCATTGTGTACAAAACTGCATTGCCTCCAACATCTTGTGAAAACCTCTGCAACTGCATCACCTACACATTTTGTTTCCTGTAGAAAAAGAATATTTGGATCCTCGGCCATGATACAGTTACAAAGAATCCTCTATTTGGTTCTTCCATTTAGACCTCTTACATTCCATGACATTATCTTCATCATGAGGAGTTAGGGGGTGGGGAGAAGAAACCCTCGGTGAGACATTGGATCTGTCCTGAGTTAATAATAAAATTACCTACCTCTTTAATTATTTGTTGCATTGATTTACGCCCCCTTCATTTTCCTTATTTAGGCATTTGTCTAGGATCTTTTCCTGGGTCTGATCTAATACCCAACCGTGAGGTATCTCTTGCCGTGGAGTCAATGTAGACTTTATGGACCTTTCAAAGCTGCTCTAGCAGAATAAATTGAATTTCCTTTCTATTGAATGCTTCTTCCAGTTTTTCCATATTATCGACTAGGTCTCTTTCATCCACATTCATTTCTGTACCCCCCCCCCCCTGCTCTAGCAGAATAAATTGAATTTCCTTTCTATTGAATGCTTCTTCCAGTTTTTCCATATTATCGACTAGGTCTCTTTCATCCACATTCATTCTGCACTTCCCCTTTGGGCTCATTGGTTCCAGCTTTCTTTTGGGTCATTGTCTGTGCCCATTTGATTAACAAATTTACGAGGCATTACTTGCTCTAGGACTGACTCTGGAGATTGTTTGGATTTTCCTTTATCATTGCATTGGTTTTATTGTTGATGAGGGTTCTCCACTTCCTCTACTTCCGGTAACTAGCTTAGGCTTCAAAGGAGTAGCTTGTGGAGCTCTTCTTTCCCACGCCTTGGCTGGGTTTCTTGGGAGGTTGCTTCTTACAGATTGTGACCTGTGTAAAGCCATCTTTCACCTTTTCTTCAGCCTCTAGTCTCACAGGAGCATTGAGGGGGAAATCTCATAATAGGTGTCCATGCTTATGACATTTCTTGCAGCGGAAGGGTATGTGTTCATAATCAATGGTCTGGAGCCAATCCTCATCTTGATATTCCATGCTAATCGAGCCCGACAGAGCTTTGTAGATATTCATATATACATAGATTTGGGCATATGAAGTGTATCTCCTTTTTTTGTTGCTTTTGAGGATTGCACATATCTTCCAAGGGTGTTACCTACACCCATGAGGATTTCTTTAAGCCAAAATTCCTGAGGAAGGGAGTAGAGGCGAATCCAAACTGACACAAAAGAGAAATCCAGTTTTTTTGGGTAGAAGTAGTCTATCCAAAAACATAGATATAACCATACAGAGTTGAAGGAATACATGCCATTTTCAAAGATTCAGTCCTTGTCTTCAAGGTTATAGAAGATGACTGTGAAGAAGTCTTTCGAGCTAAGCTGAAGTTCATAATCTCCTTTAGGGTTCCACCATGTTTTTATCTAGTGCGTAAGATCCCATTAAGAGGGCTATAACCCTAAAATTTTTCTTATCAGGGCATGATCCTTCATGATGAATTGAGTGTGCTCCCCAACCCTAGCATAATTAATCACACAACTTGAGGCCTTAGTTGCTTTTGGAATGCATTTCCACGGCTCTTATGTTCAAGTTACCTTTGGATGGGACGACTAGGCTTCCACCTCCATGGCTTTGCCAAATATTTTCTCATCTTACAGTATCTGGTTTTTGAAATGAGGCGACGACTCAAATGGCGGTCGCCTGCTTCTGGCTCCCGTGGCTTCCTTCGCTACTACATTGCGGTAAGAGGGGGTTTGCACCCTCCCCTATGAATCCATTTAGTGCGATCAATCTTTCTTTTCCTTCGGTAGTCTATGTTGGTTGTAGAAGAGTTCTTCCGGATGGTACAAAGTTAGATGTTTACAGACATGCAAACCCTAGCTCTTTGACAATCAAAATCTTCAACAAAGCCTATAGATGTTCTATCTTTTTTTTTAAGATTTAAACAAATTAGAAAATACAAAAAAAAAATTGCATCCAAATACGTACCTAGAATCAATCAGAGATGATGTTAGGAGATTGTGGATGCCACCATGAGTGATCATTTAAATAAGAATAGATCTTCAAAGTGAAAACAAAAACCCCATAGCTTTTGCAAACTACTCCGAGCTTACCTAAAATAGAAGTTAAAATCATAAACACTTTGATACCATGTTAGAAATCAATAGTTAGGAAAATCATAGGGTTAAATACTAAGAGAAATAACTTACACATAAATTAAAGAGTGCTCAAAAGAGTTTACATCCCATCCCATACATAAGTATTCACCATATCTTTGTGTATATGTGATAACTAACCTTGCATGAATCTTTAAATAGAGATCATGTATAAGAACATGTGTTTTCTCTTAAGAGGTCACAAGTTCAAATCCAAAGGGGGTAGGGTATGTATACTTCCGTAGACTTTACCAGTGAAATTATTGGGCTGGGGTCTCTTGTCCCACAAACAAGAGGGTCTCATACACCAAAGTGATGGCTTGGCAGTGACCTTAAAAATATATTTTTATTATTATAACGAAGTGAAAGGAGAGATATAAGTGTCAAAATCACGAGAATAGGAGTATCATATCACCTGTGCACAAGATAAAACGATGACCAGTAAAAAAGCATTACTCACAGGCAACATTTCGCCAAGTTCAACGGAGTAGAACATTTCATATCAGCAAGTGATAAGCTAGAAGAGACAAATTCAACAATTGAACCGAACAGATAGATAACTGTGTAACAAAAATGAACTGAACCGACTTCGTTGCAGCGATTTCATTCACGAACAAGGGGAAATGAAAAGTAACAAAGATTTGCTGACAGTGGCACCAAAAATACGGAAATAATTTTGCTGGCATCGCGCGATCTTAGGCGTTCATCGGGCAAATGTAGATGATGATCTGGTAAATCCCCTCAACTGATTTAATTTCTCATTTTGAAGGGTTCCTCGCCGCATAATGAGTGCGTGAGGGTTTTGAGAAGTTACATACCCAGAAGTCATGTGTCGCCATTAATGATTCTCATTTCATAATTTAATAGTGCAGTAGGTACTCAGGATCAATCTCATTCTCGTGTAAGGTTTTCATATGTAGTTTCTATAATTTAGTTAAGCTACATTGAGACGTGGATACTTTCTGATATATTTTTCGTCTTCCACATGCAATTCGCTGTCGTTATTTTCGTTAATTATAAACCAAATTCAACAACGCACCGCCCATGGAGGCCTGAGAGCAGACAAAAACTGACTGGTATGCTTATTTATAAAAGCAAAATCTGTTCACTCTGTTCAGTCTTGTAATATAATAGGCCCCTGTTGAAATAGGGTTTGAATTAGCTGAGTTGTGTATTAGAGAAGAGAGAATAAAGAAATGGAAGATGGCATGGGAGATGATGTTGTTAAGGTAATTCACAGTGGGAAAGCATATTCAAGATTGAACTCAAATCCGAGAGATGAGCTTCGGCAATTCAGAAGGAGCCTCTTATTCCTGGGGCTCGACCAGTCGTCAGTGGCGAATGAGATATGCTCATGGATTGTCTTTTGTGTTGTGGCGATTGGGATGCCGCTGCTTATCTATCTCGCAATCCCCTACGATTCAGGCTTGCACGGCCGCCCCTATAACAATCTCGTCCAGATCTCTCAATCTCTTGTCGCTTCAATCGCATTTTTCTGTTTATCACGCTTTGTGAGGAAGTATGGCATTAGAAGGTTTTTGTTTCTGGACCAACTATGTGATGAAAGCCACAGAGTCCGCCATGGATACACAAAACAATTAAATGTAAGTAGAGTACAGGAAATTTTTTTGGGCTAACTAATTCTCGTAAAAGAAAGAGTAGGCTGCAAATCCAAGTTTTGCCCCTTTTATGTTTTCATCGATTATATAATTTGTGAATTTAATATATGCAAGTTCATCAAACGAAAATATTTTGTTTCCAATTTTCTAAAAATGGCCTGTTATAATTTCCACTTCCCATTATTTCACCCGAAAATGTTAACCCTTTATACTTCCGTTAGTTAATCCTCAGCTCTGATTACCATTACCATTCCCGTTATTGATTAACAATCATGGATTGCTTTTCTAGAGCGCGTACAGATTGCTGTCATGGTTCCTGCTTCCCTGTTTTCTGGTGGAGCTGGGAGATAAAGTTTGGTGGTATACGAACTCAACTGTGAATGTACCGCTAATAAGACAGAGGTACCTGGCTAACACAATCGTGTGCACAGTAGAGATGGTATCGTGGCTTTACCGAACAGCGGTCTTCTTTCTCGTGTGCGTGCTCTTCCGATTGACCTGCAATCTTCAGATACTTCGCCTGGAAGACTTCATCAAGTGCTTTCGCCTTGATCAAGGATCATCGGCTCTGCAAATAGAATCCGTGTTAAAGGATCACCTGAGGATCAGGCACCAGCTTCGAGTTATAAGCCATCGCTTCCGAGTCTTCATCGTGGCGGAACTCATCACAATAACATTCAGCCAGTTTCTCACTCTCTTCATCACCACCGAAGCAAAATCCCAAATCAATCTCTTCAAAGCCGGAGATCTTGCAGTGAGTTCAATCTATGTTTTGTTTTGGCTTACTGGTTGATACAGGGTCTCACCACATAAACAGCTTAGGGTTAAATTTGGGTGGGACTAGAATCTTTGTTTGAGGAAGGTGTTTGTCTTCTTAAAATTAGTTTATCGGGAAACTGTTACCCCGTTTAAAATCGAATTTCTCTTAATGGGAAGCTGAACTAATACATGTTCCAGAAGCTAAATTGATTTAAACAATATATGAAACTTGAAGATAATATATGAAATTCGAAGACCTACAAGTTAGAAATCTCTTGTAATCTCGAAGCCTAATTGGGATTGAATTAGCACTGATAGTGATCTTTTTGATGAATCTTGCAGCTGTGCTCGGTCGTGTTGGTAACAGGATTGATAATATTGCTGCAGAGCGCAACAACAATTACGCACAAAGCTCAGAGCATAAAGTCAGTGGCAACCGAGTGGCATGCTTTGGTAACTTGTCAATCCACATGCTCCGACTATGACTCTGCTTTCTCATGTCAACAACCATCGAGCACTAATGCACCACTGGAAATATATTCCACTTCACCAAAGATTGGGAGACAAAATGAGGTTCCTGGCTTCACCCCCGACTACTCTTACTCTGATTCTGAGAGCTGCGATGCTGAAGGAGGAGATGAGGAGGAGGATAGGAAGAGCGTTGCCATATTCTGTCAATCTCAGATCGCTTCTTTTCAAAAGAGGCAAGCACTTGGTGAGATAAGCTGATCCTTGGAAGATTAGAAGGCTGTTTTATCATTATATTTTAATATTTGAGTTTGACCTAATTAGTGGTGGATTGCAGTGAAATATTTTGAGCACAACCAAGCAGGCATCACAGTGTTTGGATTCGTGTTAGACAGAACATCTCTCCACATGATATTCGGCATTGAGTTGTCTTTTGTGTTATTTACCCTGGGCAAGACCATCAGCATATCAGCAGCTTAACAACATTCACATTTTCTCCATTTCAGAAATAGGACACTGTTTTCCTGACAGACATGCATGTACAAACCAAGAGTAAAACCAGTCGGTCTTATATATTCTTTTGTTGGTATTGTACAGCATGTCTCTTAGTACATGTAAGACCGACTGGTTTTACTCTTGGTTTTGGATCAACTCCTACTTATCACTTCCTACTCGTTTTGTACTGTTACTTTGGATGAACTCCATATATATATTGGTTAAATACTTGCAAGCCTGTATTTGCCAATTTTTCTCACAGGGTTTTGTCTGCATAACTCGTCTTCCTCACAGGGTTTTGTCTGCATAACTCGTCTTCCTCACTTTCTACTCACTCGTTTTTTAGTGTTTATTGTGGATCAGCTCCCAAGTGCACTTTGATTATGTAATTGTGATCAACTCCCAAGTGCATTTTGATTCAAAAATCTCAAGCTTGTATCATGTCAATTTTTCTCAAGATTTTGCCCACTATCGTTACATGTTTCTTTGCTCTTAGTCCCTGTCAGGAAGGACTATATTTTGGGTTTGACAGACAAACTCTTTTGACTGTAATTAGTTTGCTTTTCTTTACAAAAATTTGTTTGTTCAATGTTTTAAAGGTGGTAAAAAAGATAATGTGTTAAACATTATAATTCGATAAAAGTAAAATCTTTTTTCATAATTTTTAAATGATATAAAGCGCTTTTTTATTGGTTAAAATTACTCCATATGAGACCTAATTACGTGGTGAGAGCTTTGTCACCAATGGTAGGAGGTATGGGATGCTTTACATCATGGATAAAATATCAATTCTTACACAGATTGCATCCCAACTTATGATTGGCTTGTTTGATGGGCTGAAACCTAACTGTCTTAAGACTTTTAATGAATAACCTTGATCTAGACTTCATAGTTCATTTTCTGCATCAACAGTTCTGATAATATCGGGGAAAGTTGCAAACTTTTCATTAAATCCCATCTGGGGCATGGGATCCTTTGTTCCTTGCCCAGTGTGATTCTACGAGGTTGAATTCGTTCCTTGCCCAGTGTGATTCTACGAAGTTGAATTCAAGTTCCAGAGATTTCATTGTCATGCCCTAATTTTTTTTAAAGTTCATGAACTAGTGTCTCCCCGTCCATCATAAATCATTGCCATGCCCTAATATTTATGAAAGTTCATGAACTCCTATTTCCCGTCCATCCTAAATTCTTGTACTAAAATGACAAATGGGTTATTCACCTTTATAAATCTTTTTATGATAATTTTTTTGGGGATTGGATTGATTAACTTTCAATGGTTTAAAGGTCCAAAAAATCATTTCAAAGGTCCAAAAAAATCATTTCAAAACATTCTTCGGAGCATTTTTTTAAGAGCACAATCAACACAATTGTTTGGCACTTTTTAGATTTTTCAAGATCCCAATCAACACAATTGTTTGGCACTTTTTAGATTTTTCAAGAGCCCAATCAACACAATTGTTTGGCACTTTTTATTTCTAAACTTGTTGTTTTTAGCCCAAAGACATATATGATTGTATTCCTCTTTGTGGTGTTTTTTAATGTACGATTGTATTCCTCTTTGTGGTGTTTTTTGTGGTGTTTTTTTTGTAATGTACTTGGGAAGATAATATAAGGTACCTATGGAGGTACCCTTAAGGTAAAAAAACCACTTCAAAACATCTGTGGGGCATTTTTTCTAAGAGCCCCAATAAAAGGCAATTGTTTGCCACTTTTTATTTCTAAACTTGATTAATTTTTAGCCTGAAGACATACAATTTTATTCCTCTTTGTGGTGTTTTTTTGTAATGTACCTAGGGGGATAATATGGGGTACCTAGGGAGGTACCCAATGAGATAATGAATGTAATGTGGTCATGATAATGGAATAGGCCCACTATGTAATTGAAAGAAAAGAATATAATAAGAAGGGATAGTTGGCATAAGACCTATAGGAATATAAAATGTATACCAAATTGGTCTTAATGATATATGGAAATAAAATGTATACTAAAAAAGAAACTAACTACACCAATGCAAAGCATGAAAAAAAAATAATACACTTTGAAAAACTATGACACATAAAAAGGTGCTCATATCAAAGATATATACCCTTCAAAAATTACAAAAATGAGGATTAAGTAGAGGTTCATGAGAAAACTATGAAGCATATATCACTTAATTATGAATAACCAATTGCACAAGTGTGTAGAGAATGAAAAATCTCACTCTCTACAAAAAATCACACTAAAAATGGACTAACAATGAAAAAGTTATGCTCATTTGAAAATCATCTTTAGAAATTGAAAGCACAATGAAGGGGTTCTACAAAATGTTGACATGAAAGTGCTGACATGTTTGTTGATGCAACACTAACATAATATAATGATGACATGGTAGAGAGATGAGGTGGCACATGGGTGATGTGGCTAATAAATGTGGCAGTGACGCATGCTAGGTGACATGACAAATTCCATGTGGCTTTTAGGTGTCACTATGGTGACATGTCATGTCTCTATTTAGTTGCTTAGTTGATGCTTCTTTATACATTGTGTCTCTTCCAATGATCTTCTTGTCTATCCAACCACGGGATCAAGCTTGTAACCTCCTCCATTGCGGAGATCTAAATTTTAATGGTTGCATTGAAGTTGCCTAAGTTGCATGACAACAACGATTTGAATTCACTTCCTCCATTAATAACCATCCATTATTCCTTGGAGTTTCCATGCCACATGGATAGACCCTAGCGATATATAGATATAGATATATTTGAGAATGAGTATCTCACAACAATGTTATGGATAAGAAGACATTACAATCTCTTAAACATTTGGTTGTAGAATGCACCTCACTTCTCTTGGTGAAATGAACTAGGTCGAGTAATGAATATCGATTATGATATAGTTTTTCTCACTTGTGATAGATATGGACCACATTTTCTCTAATATAAAACAATTATAATTTAAAACACACAAGTAAACACAATAGCACTTTATATTAAATAACATTCTTGCAAATAAGAAAAAACAATTTTAAGGAATATTTTTTAGATCATAATCAAGGGGGTCTCATACACCAATTTGGTGTGGCTTGGCCGTGACCTTAAAAATAGATAATTATTATTATTATTATTATATATTTCTTTTCAATTATATGGATTATCTTGATTTGACAAATTCACCCTTCTCCAAACTCATAAGCATATTACAATATTCAAATTGGATTCCTCTTTAGCTAAGGATTCATGAAGTAGGGGTATTTATTCTACCAAAGTTGTCAAGACTTGTACATAACCCCAAGTGTTATCACAAGTACAAGTCAATACAACAAGCACAAACATCATTGGAGATATTTGACCCCTTGTGGGGGTGATCACAACACCCTACATTTACCAACCTAACAAGCCACCTTTGATACACAAAAAACTTATTTTATGATAAATTATTGCTTTGAAATGTATATTGTTTAAAAAAAATTCGTAAAAAGATCTTTCATTTTTCCTTTAAAATTTTGAACTTGAAAAAAATTGATTTTTCAAAGGATGGATGTAAGTGTGCCTAATAAAAAAAAATCCATTTCGAAAAAGCTATATTTTTAAAAACATCATAACGTAGTGTGAATTATTTTTTCTAAATAAATAAATTTCCCTCACCCCGCCTTACCCAAATTTACTATGTTCATGACCTAGAAGTTCAGAGTATAAATTTTTTCACTCCTACTTTACCCAAACTTACACTATGATCAATGATTTGGAAGGTCGAAGTATAACCTCATTTAGTCCAAGTACACTTTTGTTCACAATTAAGGTTTTCGAGACTTGAGAATCAAGAAAACAACCACTCTTTGCAAAAACCTTATGGAATGGATACCCAAGGTCTATTAGTATGAGGGAAATTAGAAGTGGATTGGATACCTGAGGTATATCGAGATGAGGGACACTAGAAGAGGAAAAGATGAGGAATATGTGTCAAGCCCTATAAGTACATGGGAAATAGGGAATGATTTACTTAGGTGTCCTCACTCAGACCTCACCATTTGTAATCCAATCAAGGTTTTCCTAAGCTTTTCAATGGTGAGCCACTGTGAACAATTGAAGGAAACTCAATTTTTTCCAAAGTGAAATTAGGACCAGTTGATAGCCTATGTGTAGAAGTAACTTGGGTGGAAGATCCTATAGGTGAGGGTGTTAGTAGTTTTTTTGGTGTCAAGGAACTTGTGGGTTTCTGGGGGTCAACAAAGGAAAAAACACTGTAAAGGGTAGGCATGAAAATAAAATAAGGAAGTGTGTTAAATGTTGGATGTATGGGCTGACTCGGGTTCTACCTTAGTTCTCCAACAAAACTATTCTCACTATCGGCCCTTCTGGTAAACCAGAAGGCTACACCACGCAAATAGTGCAAAACACAGTCTCACCCGAGATGGTTTATGGGTGACTGCAGGACACAGATATATACATTCATGGAAGAGGTTGGGGATGTTATTTTACTTCTATTTCTACTTAAACATGCATTATCTCATACCATTCATCAGATCTACTATTTCATTCACTCATAATATTCATTTTGCATACATATTCTAGTGCGTGTTGTAATTTAAAACCATTCATTCATCTAACCATTTAACCACAATTGCATGAATAAAAAAAGAATTCAGACACATTGCAACATGAGATTTTACCGTGGTTCACCCCCCCTTGGGGCTACGTCCACAAATATCTTCTTCTTATTTCTTCTTCTTCATCAAAATAGCGTTGCACACATTACATCATAGAATATGTGAATAATGGTGATGTTGTCCAATGTCGCACCAATCTCCACAACTTGTGAACTGACCCTCAGTTACATCTCAATATTGACTCCATCTGAGCTCCACAACTCTCAATAATACAAAACTCAGACTAAAAAGGGTTCCTCAAAACTAATTTTTCTCTCTCAACAAGGACACTAAAAAGATACCATGACAAAAATATCATCCCTCAATCTACCTTGTACATCTTATTTATACTACAAAATGGGTTAAAACCATTACAATATGAATCCAAATTTCTAACCCTAACATGGCTAGGTTTGTCCACATATGCGCCGAATTTTTTCAAATCCTTCCACGCACTGCTTCCTTTTCACTTTGTCGTGATGGTCTTCCTTCTTTTCTGGCGCACGTTGTTTCCTTTGGTCCATTCTGCGCTTAAATCCAAAAAATGTATGCTCCAACAAGCCCTTAACACTAACCTATGGCTCATCCCGATCCACTCAGGAAGTGTGTGCCTCCTGCACTGACTTCTGCAATTCCTAGAACTTCCTTGCTAGTTCATTGCCATTTTCCTTCATTTGCATGTTCTTCTCTGTGAGGGTCTCCACAACTTGCGCTATAACGTGCTCCTTCAACACTTGAAGGCTTTATGAATGCACATGTTCCATGTTGGCCTTCTCTGTTTCCAGTGATGCTATCATTTTTTTTGCTTTCTCTTGTAGGGGCTCCAATTGAGCTCGTCGTGCTTATTTATCCTCTTGTGTGGCCTTTATCTCTTCCTATAGGTTTTTCATCTCGTGCGTGGCCCTTAGTATCAGGGATATGGCCATTGTCTTCTACTGTTGCTTCAAATCCTAAACTACAACATTCAAATTCTCTTCTCTCTGCTCCAATTGCTGGATCTTGTCGTCGTTTTCTAGGCTTGTCCAAAGTTGTGCATTCCTTTCATAAAGTTCGACTATCTCCTTAACTTCTAGTGCAACGTACTCTGTTTTTTTTGTATCTTTCTACTCTCTTTCTATTCTGACCTTTGACGATGTAGTTGGCGTTATATTTTCCACCAATTCTCTTATCTCTTGCTTGTATGCGTCCATTGCCTGCATGATCTTCTGTAGCTTTTCTTTTGCGCTGATTTCCCCTACTAATGCGCTCTCTGGAATTGTATGGAAGACTTCTTCAAGTATTTCCTCCAATCTATCTACACGATGTTTTTCTTATTCGTATTCCAGTCGCACCTCTGTGAGAATGATCACCAGTACTTCCTTAGCTTCCCTAACCGTCTCCAGGTTTGTTGCATCTGTCCTCGCCCTGGATTGAAATTTTTTCACTACACTCATCTGCAACTTAAATAAGGATTTTTTTGGTATCTTGGAAAATACCAGTTCCAACTGTTCTATGTCCTTAAGTTGTCTTTGCACCAAGTCATCATTTATTCGCAACATTTCTTTAGTCAAATTAAAATTCTCACTGGCCAATGCTATGCTCTGCACTGCTACTTTCTCTCTATGCATTGTTTGTTGTTGTATTGTCTCCTCATTTTGGGCCTTGGTCAAGTGTATCTTCTCTAATACATGTCTGACCTCTATCAACTCTTTCATTATCCTTTCCCTTTATTTTTATTCCTCATATTCTTCGGCGATGCGGTCTTGAAATTTCTCCACGACTAGTTCTACATCGTCTTCGGTATTGGTGTATTATGGGACTTCCTTGTGCACTTTCATCTTCCTGTGTGCCCCACCTGTCTGTGAAAATGGTCTCTTTGGTGGCCTTGACTATGTTGGATGTGTTGTTCTTTGGGTATCTAGTATGTCCCTTCCTTCCTGTTCCTCATGTGCATGGATGTTGTCCTTCTTCTGTGGTGAGCCATTAATAGCAACTGTTCGGTCCTTTTGTTGTGTGACTAGATTGGGGATAGGCTTTTTCTTTGTTTTTGCGTGCCCCCCTTTTAGCTTCTTACTCTATGTTGCACTCCTTGTATTGCGAGCTAGGGTATTTTTCGTTTGAGATGAACTTGCTTTTTCTGGTTGTTTGTCCTTGGTTGGCTGCTTATCCTTTTCTTGCTCAACTGGAATATTCCATTCTTCTTGCCAGTATTTCATCGCCAATCGACTTCTTCTATTGTGGCACATTACCTCATCTACAACCACTCCTTTGTTGGATCTATTTTCTCCTGAATCCACATATTATGTCACGATGCTTTAAAGTTATCTATCGTTTTATACTACTCCACCACCTCTGGTGGGATCCTCCAAGTCTCTACCACTTTCTCCTGGATTTGTTCAAGGTATGTCTTGAAGATGCTGGTATTTTCCTATCTGTCTTTTGCAAAAGTGGTGTGCCATAATGATTCGTACTATGTTGCGCAACACCTTCACGTTCTTTGAAGAAACATGGTGTATTTGGGGTGCTTCCAACCCACTAATGCGATCAAAATAATAAGCCATGAGTAGTGGAATTCTATCCCAACATCCGGTGTGTCCTTCTGATGTAGTCCCCCCTTCTCTTCCTCGACGCTGAATGCCCCCTGGTCAAGGATCTTCGATTCTACGAGACGAATTGACTCTCTAAAACCTTAATGGTCTCACTTGTGACTAAACACATGACCTTTCAGTCTTTTGGTGCAAGTTCTATGACAACCGCAACCTCATCCTTCACGCTATTGAACTATGGAGTTTCAGGTGCTAGCTCCTCTTCCATTAGACCTTCCCCGTATGTGACCTTGGGATATGTCCTCATGTAATCACGCGATTGAGGGGCAGTCTAGAGTGGTTTGGGGCCACACCTCTTTTCTCCCCGCAATTCACTATCAGTTGCCACATACCCCTTTGACAATATTGTGGTTTCAATTGCGGCCCGCTCTAAGAATTTTAAAACCCGATCAGTTTTTGTCCCCGCAATTAAGCATGATCGTCGATCTTGTGATCTCAGGCATTGCCTATGGATCGATGGCTAAGATATGTCCTCTCTCTTCCTTGGTCAACTATCAGTCTTTGACCCTTTTCCTCTTTTCGCACGCACTCCCAGATCTCCACTATCTAGCGACGCATGCCCTCCTTCCAAACCAATGGCTATGATTGATTTCACCCTTCGTGCTTCGGGAGTTTCAAATATCAACTCTTGCTTCCTCCGCAGGACTTCCACCTAAAGTTGACAATCTATCGACATGTGTCCCTCATAGATTGATGGTTGTGGTTCACTTCTACTCTTCGGACTTCGGGAGTTTCAACTCTCAGTCTTCTCTTTCTCCCAGAGAACTTTCACCTGAAGAAGTCGATCTATTGATGCGTGTCCCTCACAGATCGATGGCTATGGTTCACTTTGAATCTTCGGGGTTCGGGAGTTTCAACTCTCAGTATTCTCTTTCTCCATAGCACTTTTACCCAAAGACGACAATCTGTTGATGCGGGTCCTTCTGAATTAGACGACTATGATTTACTTCGGCTCTTCGGGGTTCAGGAGTTTCAACTCCTCAACTGAAATCCTTGAAGTGAATTTCCCCCAAAGTCTCAGATCTATTGACACATAACCCCCTGGCAACCAATGGTCATGATCTACTTCGTCTCTTTAGCGATTTCGCTCTCTCCTTGTCTACAAACTTCTGAATTTGTAGATCTTGTGACACCTATCCCTCTAGATGATGGACAGTCCCTAGCCTCTTCGAGAATTCGGTGAATCCTCGCTCTTGTGTGCACATAAAGACTTAAATATCGTGCACTTTCCAGATCCGACAATCTGGAATGATCCCACTCTCTCTTGAATGGATCTTATTCGATGACTCGTGAAACCTTCAGAACTTCGTTCCCCTTGAATATTTCTCCAATATCTCTCTTGAGATTTCTCTCTTGAACCCTTTGACTCCTTAGAGGGTTACTTGAACACTTAGTCAAATTTCGGATCTGTGCACTCCTTGCAACGGATTCTTACGCAAGATTTAGCTTCTTGCGGGCGACTGTGCATGCCTTGCAACAATGCCTTTGCACTCCTTTCAAATGGAAAGTTTATGCTACTTCTTCTTAGCTTATGAGTTGAAACACTCTGTCACTCCTTGCAGTAGATTCTCATGCAAGACTTAAGTTCTTGTGGCGAATTTGCACACCTTGCAGCAGTCTCTTTACACTCCTTGCAAATGGAAGTTTCACACTATCTCTTCTGATCTTCCAAGTCGAAACAGACTGTCAACGGACCCCTTGCGGACTGTATGCACACCTTGCATAAAATCAACGAAGAGAAAACAATCGAAACTTATCCAAACACTTCACAGTTTCATATACCCAACAACATAACTCATTCATTCATGAAAACAAAATAACAGGGAATTGTAAATAGTAGAAACACCATGCATTGGATCAATTTTCCTCTGTTATATTCATTCAAATGTAAATGGCTACAACTATGATAAAACAACAACTAAAAACAACCATATCGAGATGAGGGACACTAGAAGAGGAAAAGATGAGGAATATGTGTCAAGCCCTATAAGTACATGGGAAATAGGGCATGATTTACTTAGGTGTCCTCACTTAGACCTCACCATTTGTAATCCAATCAAGGTTTCCCTAAGATTTTTCAATGGTGAGCCACTGTGAACAATTGAAGGAAACTCAAATTTTTCCAAAGTGAAATTAGGACGAGTTGATAGCCTATCTGTAGAAGTAACTTGGGTGGAAGATCCTATAGGTGAGGGTGTTAGTAGTTTTTTTGGTGTCAAGCAACTTGTGGGCTTCTAGAGGTCAACAAAGAAAAAAACACTGCAAAGGGTAGGCATGAAAATAAAATAAGGAAGCGTGTCAAGTGTTGGATGTATGGGCTGACCCAGGTTCTACCTTAGTTCTCCAACAAAACTATTTTCACTATCGACCCTTCTGGTAAACCAGAAGGCTACACCACTCACAGAGTGAAAAACGTAGTCTCACCCGAGATGGTTTATGGGTGACTGGAGGGCACAGATATATACATTCATGGAAGAGGTTGGGGATGTTATTTTACTTCTATTTCTACTTAAACATGCATTCTCTCATACCATTCATCAGATCTACTATTTCATTCATTCATAATATTTATTTTGCATACATATTCTAATGCATGTTGTAATTTAAAACCATTCATTCATATAACCATTTAACCACAATTGCATGAATAAAAAAAGAATTCAGACACATTGCAACACGAGATTTTACTGTGGTTCACCCCCCCTTGGGGATACGTCCACAAATATCTTCTTCTTATTTCTTCTTCTTCATCAAAATAGCATTGCATGCATTACATCATATAATATGTGAATAATGGTGATGTTGTCCAGTGTCGCACCAATCTCCACAGCTTGTGACCTGATCCTCAATTACATCTCAATATTGACTCCATCTGAGCTCCACAACTCTCAATAATACAAAACTCATACTAAAAAGGGTTCCTCAAAACTAAGTTCTCTCTCTCAACAAGGACACTAAAAAGATACCATGACAAAAATATCATCACTCAATCTACCTCATACATCTTATTTATACTACAAAATGGGTTAAAACTATTACAATATGACTCCAAATTTCTAACCCTAACATGGCTAGGTTTGTCCACATATGCGCTGATTTTTTTCAAATCCTTCCGCGCACTGCTTCCTTTTCCCTTTGTCGTGATGGTCTTCCTTATTTTCTGGCGTGCGTTGTTCCCTTTGGTCAATTCTGCGCTTAAATCCAAAAAATGTATGCTCCAGTAGGCCTTTAACACTAACCTGTGGCTCATCCTGATCCACTCAGGAAGTGTGTGCCTCCTGCACTGACTTCTGCAATTCCTAGAACTTCCTTGCTAGTTCATCGCCATTTTCTTTCATCTGAATGTTCTTCTCTGTGAGGGTCTCCACAACCTGCGCTATAACATTCTCCTTCAACACTTGTAGGCTTTATGAATGTGCATGTTCCATGTTGGCCTTCTCTGTTTCCAGTGATGCTATCATTTTTTTTTCTTTCTCTTGTAGGGGCTCCAATTGAGCTCGTTGTGCTTATTTATCCTCTTGTGTGGCCTTTATCTCTTCCTGTAGGTTTTTCATCTCGTGCACAGCCCTTAGTATTAGAAATATGGCCATTGTCTTCTACTGCTGCTTCAAATCCTAAACTACAACATTCAAATTCTCTTCTCTCTACTCCAATTGTTGGATCTTGCCATCGTTTTCTAGGCTTGTCCAAAGTTGTGCATTCCTTTCATAAAGTTCGACTATCTCCTTAACTTCTAGTGAAATGTACTATGTTTGTTTTGTAGCTTTCTACTCTCTTTCTATTCTGACATCTGACGATGTGGTTGGTGTTATATTTTCCACCAATTCTCTTATCTCTTGCTTGTATGCATCCATTGCCTGCATGATCTTCTGTAGCTTTTCTTTTGCGTTGATTTCCCCTGCTAATGCTCTCTATGGAATTGTATGGAAGACTTCTTCAAGTATTCCCTCCAATCTATCTACACGATGTTTTTCTTATTCGTATTCCAGTCGCACCTCTGTGAGAATGATCACCAGTACTTCCTTAGCTTCCCTGATCGTCTCCAGGTTTGTTGCATCTGTCCTCGCCCCGGACTGAAATTTTTGCACTACACTCATCTGCAACTTATATAAGGATTTTTTTTGGTATCTTGGAAAATACCAGTTCCAACTGTTCTATGTCCTTAAGTTGTCTTTGTACCAAGTCATCATTTGTTTGCAACATTTCTTTAGTCGAATTAAAATTCTCAGTAGCCAATGCTATGCTCTACACTACTACTTCCTCTCTCTACATTGTTTGTTGCTGTATTGTCTTCTCATTTTGGGCCTTGGTCAAGTGTATCTTCTCTAATACATGTCTGAACTCTATCAACTCTTTCATTATCCTTTCCCTTTATTTTTCTTCCTTCTCATATTCTTCGGCGACGCGGTCTTGAAATTTCTCCACGACTAGTTCTACATCGTCTTCGGTATTGGTTTATTATGGGACTTCCTTGTGCACTTTCATCTTCTTGTGTGCCCCACCTGTCTATGCAACTGGTCTCTTTGGTGGCCTTGACTGTGTTGGATGTGTTGTTCCTTGGGTATCTGGTATGTCCCTTCCTTCCTGTCCCTCATGTACATGGATGTTGTCCTTCTTCTGTGGCGAGCCATTAATTGCAACTGTTCGGTCCTTTTGTTGTGTGACCGGATTGGGGATAGGCTTCTTCTTTGTTTTTGCATGCCCCCCTTTTGGCTTCTTACTATGTGCTGCACTCCTTGTATTGTGAGTTGGGGTATTTTTTGTTTGAGATGAACTTGCTTCTGTTGGTTGTTTGTCCTTGGTTGGTTGCTTATCCTTTGCTTGCTCGACTGGAATATTCCATTCTTCATCGCCAAATCAACTTCTTCTATTGTGGCACATTACCTCATCTACAACCACTCCTTTGTTGGATCCGTTTTCTCCTGAATCCACATATTATGTCACGAGGCTTTAAAGTTATCTATCGTTTTATACTACTCCACCACCTCTGGTGGGATCCTCCAAGTCTCTACCACCTTCTCCTAGATTTCTTCAAGGTACATCTTGAAGATGCTGGTATTTTCCTGTCTGTCTTTTTCAAAAGTGGTGTGCCATAATGATTCGTACTATGTTGCACGACACCTTCACATTATTTGAAGAAACATGGTGTATTTGGGGTGCTTCCAACCCACTAATGCAATCAAAATAATAAGCCATGAGTAGTGGAATTCTATCCCAACATCCTGTGTGTCCTTATGATGCAGTCCCCCCTTCTCTCCCTCGGCACTGCATGCCCCTTGGTCAAGGATCTTCGATTCTTCGAGCCAAATCAACTCTCTAAAACCTTAATGGTCTCACTTGTGACTAAACACATGCCCTTTCAGTCTTTTGGTGTAGGTTCTATGACACCTGCAACCTCTTCCTTCGTGCTATTGAACTATGGAGTTTCAGGCGCTAGCTCCTCTTCCATTAGCCCTTCCCCATATGTGACCTTGGGATATGTCCTCATGTAATCACGCGATTGCGGGGAAGTCTAGAGTGGTTTGGGGCCACACCTCTTTTCTCCCCGCAATTCACTATCAGTTGCCACGCACCCCTTTGACAATACCGTGGTTTCAATTGCAGCCCGCTTTAAGAATTTTAAAACCCGATCACTTTTTGTCTCCGCAATTAAGCATGACCATCGATCTTGTGATCTCAGGCATTGCCTATGGATCGATGGCTAAGATTTGTCCTCTCTCTTCCTTGGTCAACTATCAGTCTGCGACCCTTTTCCTCTTTTCGCACACACTCCCAGATCTCCATGATCTAGCGATGCATGCCCTCCTTCCAAACCAATGGCTATGATTGATTTCACCCTTCGCGCTTCGGGAGTTTCAAATATCAACTCTTACTTCCTCCGCGGGACTTCCACCTGAAGTTGAAAATTTGTCAACATGTGTCCCTCATAGATCGATTGTTGTGGTTCACTTCGACTCTTCGGACTTCGGGAGTTTCAACTCTCAGTCTTTTCTTTCTCCCAGAGCACTTTCACTTGAAGAAGACGATCTGTCGATGCATGTCCCTCACAGATCGATGGCTATGGTTTTCTTCGAATCTTTGGGATTCGGAAGTTTCAACTCTTAGTATTCTCTTTCTCCATAGCACTTTCACCCAAAGACGACAATCTGTTGATGTGGGTCCTTCTGAATTAGACGACTACAATTTACTTCGGCTCTTCAGGGTTCGAGAGTTTCAACTCCTCAACTTAAATCCTTGAAGTGACTTTCCCCCGAAGTCTCAGATCTGTTGACACCTAACCTTCTGGCAACCAATGGTCAAGATCTAGTTCATCTCTTTAGCAATTTCTCTCTCTCCTTGTCTACAAACTTCTGAAGTTTTAGATCTTGCGACACCTGTCCCTCTGGATGATGGACAGTCCCTAGCCTCTTTGAGAATTCCGCGAATCCTCGCTTCTGTGTGCACACAAAGACTTAAATATCGTTCACTTTCCAGATCCGACGATCTGGAATGATCCCACTCCCTCTTGAATGGATCTTATTCGATGACTCATGAAACCTTCAGAACTTTGTTCCGCTTGAATATTTCTCCAATATCTCTCTTGAGCTTTCTCATTTAAACCCTTTGACTCCTTAGAGGGTTACTTCGACACTTAGTCAAATTTCAGATCTATGCACTCCTTGCAACAGATTCTTATGCAAGACTTAGCTTCTTGTGGGTGACTGTGCACGCCTTGCAACAGTGCATTTGCACTCCTTTCAAATGGAAAGTTTACGCTACCTCTTCTTATCTTATGAGTCAAAACACTCTGTCACTCCTTGCAGTAGATTCTCATGCAAGACTTAGGTTATTGTGGTGAATTTGCACACCTTGCAGTAGTCTCTTTGCCCTCCTTGAAAATGGAAGTTTCACGCTATCTCTTCTGATCTTCCAATTCGAAACAGACTGCCAACGGACCCCTTGCGGACTATATGCACACCTTGCATAAAATCANTTGTGGTGAATTTGCACACCTTGCAGTAGTCTCTTTGCCCTCCTTGAAAATGGAAGTTTCACGCTATCTCTTCTGATCTTCCAATTCGAAACAGACTGCCAACGGACCCCTTGCGGACTATATGCACACCTTGCATAAAATCAAAGAAGAGAAAACAATCGAAACTTATCCAAACACTTCACAATTTCATATACCCAACAACATAACTCATTCATTCATGAAAACACAATAATACAGAATTGTAAATTGTAGAAACACCATGCATTGGATCAATTTTCCTCTATTATATTCATTCAAATGTAAATGGCTACAACTATGATAAAACAACAACTAAATCACAACAATATCCTACTAATTTGCAACAACCTCATTCAGGCATACAAAGCCTCTATTTATCTTAGAGGGCTCCCAGGGTTCCCTCCAACTACTCGTCTACTCGAGAAAAAAACTAACTGCTACTTAATTTCTGTCACATTAAAGTCTAGGAGTGAAACTCCCAAATCGCTCACGATCATTTAGCTTCCAAGTGTTTGATGTTCTTCATTTTTTTCAATCAGTTCAAAAAAATATTTGCAGGAAACGTCGACGTTTAAGATTCTGAATGATTCAAAGGCACACTAAGGCGCTAAGTTGTCTCTCCATGTGTGCTTGCTGACGATGCTCCTACATCATACTCCCCTGGATGAAAATTCATGGACTCCTTTCCATGAGCTCCTGCACTGACTGTCCATGCTTCTAGATATCAATTTCATTTACCCAACTGGCATCTTCTATCGGTTGTCCCTTCCACTTGACCAAATATTCAAATAAGTTCTTCCTCCTTGTCTTCTTGCCAATCCTCTAATCAACGATCTTCTCCATCTGTGGATTTTCTGCTACATGCATTTGCTTTTCCCATTGAATCTTCTCTTGATATTATGATCTCTTCATGTCATATTCCCTATAAGGATACAAGTCTGATATGTTGAATATGGGCGATATGCCCACATCATCTGGCATCTCAATCTCATAGGCATTTGCATCAAACTTCCTTAATATATTACATGGCCCCATCTTCTTCATCTTCAACTTGTTATATGTTCCCCTTGGAAACCTTTCTTTCTTGAGATGTGCCAGAACCTGATATCCTACTTCAAATTGAAGATCTCTACGATGTTGATCAAATATGTTCTTGTACTCTTGTCTAGAGTTCTGCAACTGCTCTTTGATCTGGCTATGGAGCTTCTACATTTCTGCAGCAAAGTATTCTGCTCCAGTGCTTCTGATCTCACTATGTTTCAAGTCTCTCAACTTAGCTACTCCTCTTGGCTGCATTCCATACAGTATTTAGAATGGGCTCTTTCCAGTGCTCCTGTTTGGTGAATCATTGTATGAAAATTCTTCTTATGGCAGAATCTGATCCCACTGACTATGATGCTCAATAACCAGACTCCTCAATAAGGTTCCCAAACTTCTTTTCACCACCTTAGTCTGTCCATTTGTCTGAGGGTGATAAGCTGAGTTGAAGGAAAAATATGTCCCCAACTTCTTCGATAGTGTTCTCCAGAAATGACCAATGAATTTGGTGTCTCTGTCTGAGACAACACTTTTGGGTAATCCATGAAGTCAAACAACTTCCTTGAAAAATAAATTTGCAACATGTGTTGTATCACTAGTCTTTTTGCATGGGATAAAGTCTTCCATTTTTGAAAATATATCCACCACCATAAATATGGAATCACATCCTCTTTGTGTGCTTGGAAGTCCCAACAAAAAATCCATGCTTATTTCATCCCAAGGCCTCTCTGGTATTGGAAATGGTTGATACAATCCAGTGTTCTATCTTTTTCCTTTTTCATGTTGGAAGATTCTACATCTGTTTACAAACTTATCACTTCCATTCTCATACCTGGCCAGTAATATGCACTGCTCAACTGTGAAAATATTTTATCATGGACGAAATGTCCAACCAATCCTCCACTATGATTTTCCTTCAAAAGGTTATCCTCATTGATCATTTTGGTATGCACAACTGATTTCCCTTGAACAACAATCCCTCTTGAATCATATATTATGTCCACTAGCTCCTGTCTCTCAGAACAAGATTTTCAAATGCTTCGTATGCTTCCTTGAAATCTAGATCATCACAATACATATCCTTAAGGTGTTCAAACCCCAAGGTCTTGACCTGAAATTCCCGCAAAATCATACATCTCCTGCTCAATTCATCAACAAATTTGTTAGCATTACCATAAATATGTTTAATGACAAAAGCAAATTTTTTCATAAATTCTATCCACTTAGCGTGTCTCTGGTTTAACTTTTCCTTTTTGGTTATGAATTGTAAAGCTTGGTTGTTGTTGTACAAGACAAATTCCTTTGGAATAAGGTAGTTCCTCCATTTCTTCAAGGCTTGAATTATGGCATAAAATTATTTATCATATGTGGAGTACTTTCTCTTAGTTTCATTCAACTTCTCACTGAAATATGCAACTGGTTTATTATCCTGGCTCAAGACTGCTCCAATTGCAACTCCACTTACATCACATCTCACTTGAAATGTCTTTCCAAAATTTGGTAAGACCAAAATTGGTCGTTCTGTTATCTTCTCCTTCAATATATTGAAGCTCCTCTTGACCTCCTCTGTCTATTTAAAATATTTGTGCCTCTTCTTCACTGTATCCATCATTGGTGCACAAATTCCACTAAAATTTCTGATGAACTTCCTATAGAAACTTGCTAATTTATGGGAGATTCTCACTTCAAACATACTCCTTGGTGATGGCCATTCTTAGATTGCTTTCACCTTCTCCGGATCCATCTTCAATTCATTTGAAGAGATAAAAAAACCCAAGTAAATGAGTTCTATCTTCATAAAAGACGACTTCTTCAGATTTATCAAAAACTTCTCCTGATGTAGTCTCCTCATCACAAATGTCAAATGTCTCAAATGCTCCTCTTTAGTATTGCTAAAGACCAGTATGTCATCCAGATATACAACCACAAACTTGCCAATGAAATCTTTCAATATTTCATTCATCAACCTCATAAAAGTACTTGGGGCATTTGCTAATCCAAATGGCATAAAAAGCCACTCATACAACCCTTCATTTGTCTTAAAGGTTGTTTTCCACTCATCACCTTCTCTCATCCTTCTCTAGTGATATCCACTTTTCAAATCTATCTTAGAAAAGAAATTTTCTCCACTTAAACAATCCATTAAGTCATCCATTCTTGGAAAATGAAATCTATACCTGATGGTGATCTTGTTTATGGCTCTCGAGTATGTACACATTCTCCATCCTCCATCCTTCTTTGGGATCAACACAATTGGTGTTGCGCATGGACTCAATCTTTCTCTGACCAAACCCTTGTCTAACAAATCCTAGACTTGGTTATTTACCTCCTCATTCTCTTGAGGTGTCAATATGTATGCTACTTTGTTTGGCAGACTTGATACTGGTATCAAATCAATATGATGGTTGATACTTCTGATGGGTGGAAATGAGTTAGGCAACACATCCACTACTATGTCAGCAAAATTCTCCAACAACTCTTCAAATTATTTAGGAAAATCATCCATCAAATTACTTGTAAGGAAAACTCTGGGCTTCTTCACCACAACAAACTGCATCTCATGTTCCTTCTTGACCTGAATCAAGAGTTCCTTCCCACTCATGAGAAGTATGCTTGTGCTGGCTTCTTCTTTTACTTTCTTCTCCTCTATTGGAAGAAACATGTGTGTCCTACCATTCTTCTCCAAGGTGTAAGTATTTTTTCTCCCATCATGAATGACATTTCTGTCAAACTGCCATGGTTTTCCCAACAAAACATGACATACATCCATGGGAATCACATCACACCGAATTTCAACTCTATATCCTCCTATCTTAAATTCAATGAGGCATTGTTTAGTGACCATTACCTGGTGTCCTTTCTGCAACCACGAGACTTTATATGGATTTGGATGTGCAATTGTCTCCAACTCAAATTTCTCCACCATCTTCATGGATACGAGATTTCCAGTGCTCCCACTGTCAATTATCACCTTGCATACTATGTCTTTAATCTTGCAAGTTGTCATGAACAAACTGTTCCTCTGCACTGGTTTTTCAAATTCTGGTTTTGGCTTCAAGAGAACCTTCTTCAGCATCAGAGACCTTCCATCTTCTACACCTTCTTCTTCAACATCCCTTTTTTGTGCTTTAGAAATGTGAGCCTCACCTCCTCCTTATTTATTTTTCTAGGGACATTCCTAAGACATGTGTCCTATCTTTCCACAGGCATAACACCTTACATCCCCTCCTTTGCTTCTTCCTCTTCCTCTAGAAGAACTTCTTCCACCACTTTGTCTTCCTCGGGAACTTACTCCTCTTTCAGAGTGTCAGTGTGGTTTTTCAGTCTTGCCTTTGGGTTTCTGTGCCTTATCATGGGAAACTCCCTTGCCTTTTCTTGGGCTTCTGCCTCTATTTCATTGACTCTATTTCCTAGAAAACTTCTCCTCTGACTTCAGAGAAATCTGATAAGCATCCTCTACAGTCCTCACTGACATCATGCTAATCTCATCCTGAATTTCATACCTCGGTCCATTTATATACCTGGAAACTTTTTCCTCTTCCTTCTCTCACTATCAAGTCCTAATATTCATCTTGTAGAGCTCCTCTGTGTACTCTTTCACTATCATACCCTTCTGTCTCAGGTTCTACAACTTCCTGAACAGATTTATCTAATAATATTTGGGCATGAATTTATCCTTTAGCTTGGCTACCATTATGTCCCAATTCTTTATCTTTTTTTTTCCCTTTGCTTCTCCTCTCAGCCTACAGCTCATCCCACCATAGTGTTGCATGTCCTTTTAGACCAGTGATAGCATGTCTCACCTTTTTCTCCTCATCGACATATTCATATTCGAAATATTTGTCCATGGATCTTATCCAATACAACAATTCTTCATCATCCAAGTTGCCTTCATACATTGGGATCTTTATCTTTTCTCTAGCTCCCAATTTAACAACCGCTCTCAGGAAACATTCCTCAGCAACATTTTCCCCTGCAACTTCTTTGACTTCTACTTCTTCACTTTATACATCATTGATGTCCCCAACATCAGGTGCTCTCCTTTGTGCTACTTCCATCGCCTCTAATCTTGCACAAAGCTATCTCATTTCTCTTTCTACAATGCGATTGGCTAAAGGTGGGTCCACACGTCTCCTTGGTGGCATTGTGCTGACTAATTCTCACACAAAGAGTACAACTTCAAGCTCTCTTTTTCTACCCGAAATAAATTCAGGCTCTGATACCACTTGATGCAGTCCCCCCTTATCTCCCTCGGGGCTGCACGACCTCCCAGTCAAGGATCTTCGATTCTCCGAGCCGAATTGTCTCTCTGAAACCTTAATGCTCTCACTTGTGACTAAACACAGGTCCTTTCAGTCTTTTGGTGCAGGTTCTATGACACCCACAACCTCTTCCTTCGCGCTAGTGAACTATTGAGTTTCAAGCGCTAGCACCTCTTCCATTAGACCTTCCCCGTATGTGACCTCGGGCTATGTCCTCACGTAATCATGTGATTGCGGGGTGGTCTATAGTGGTTTGGGGCCACACTGATTTTCTCCCCGCAATTCACTATCAACTTCCATGTACCCCTTTGAAAATACCGTGGTTTAAATTGCGGCCCGCTCTAAGAATTTTAAAACCCGATCACTTTTTGTCCCCGCAATTAAGTGTGACTGTCGATATTGTGATATCGGGTGTTTCCATTGGATCGACGACTGAGATCTATCCTCTCTCTGCCTTGGTAAACTATCAGTTCGTGACCCTTTTCCTCCTTTTGCACACACTCCCAGATTTCCACGATCTAGCGACACGTGCCCTCCTTCCAAACTGATGACTACGATTGATTTCTCCCTTTGTGCTTCGAGAGTTTCAACTCTCAAATATTGCTTCCTCCATAGGAATTCCACCTGAACTTGACGATCTATCGACATGTTTCCCTCACAGATCCATGATTGTGGTTCACTTCGACTCTTTGGACTTTGGGAGTTTCAACTCTCAGTCTTCTCTTTCTCCAGAGCACTTTCACCCGAAGACAACGATCTGTCGACGCGTGTCCCTCACAGATCGACGATTGTAGTTCACTTCAACTCTTCGAAATTCGGGAGTTTCAACTCTCAGTCTTTGGTTTCTCCGGAGCACTTTCACTCGAAGATGACGATCTATTGACGCATGTCCTTTTGAATCAGACGACTATGATTTACTTCGGCTCTTCGGGGTTTGGGATTTTCAACTCCTCAACTGAAATCCTCGAAGTGACTTTCCCTCGAAGTATCAAATATTTTGACACGTAAACCCCTAGCGACCAATGGTTAGGATCTACTTCAGATCTTCGACGATTTCTCTCTCTCCTTGTCTGCAAACTTCCAAAGTTGTAGATCTTGCACCACCTGTCCCTCTGGATGATGGACGGTCCATAGCCTCTTCAAGACTTCGGCGAATCCTCGGTCTTGTGTGCACACAGAAACTTAAAGCTCATTCACTTTTTGGATACGACGATCCAGAATGATCCCGCTCCCTATTGAACATATCTTAGACGATGAATCATGAAACCTTCAGAACTCTATTCCCCTTGAAGATTCATCCGCTATCTGTCTTGAGATTTCTCTCTCAAACTCTTTGAATACTTAGAGGTTTACTTTGACACTTAGTCAAATTTCAGATTTGTGCACTCCTTGCAATAGATTCTTATGCAAGACTTAGATTCTTGCGGGCGACTGTGCATGCCTTGCAGCAGTCCCTTTGCATTCCTTGAAAATAGAAAGTTTACGATACCTATTTTGATCTTATGAGTCGAAACAAACTCTGTCAATCCTTGCAGGATATTCTCATCCAAGACTTAAGTTCTTGTGGCAACTGTGCACACCTTGCAGCGGTCTCTTTTCACTCCTTGCAAATGGAAGTTTCACGCCATCTCTTCTAAGCTTCTAAGTCAAAATTGACTCTGTCAACGCACCCCTTACGGGATGTATGCACACCTTCCATAAACTCAATGAAGAGAAAACAATTAAAAATCATCCAAACACTTCACAGTTTCATATATTCAACAACATAACTAATTCATTCATGAAAACAAAATAACAGGGAATTGTAAACAATAGCAACACCATGCATTGGATCAATTTTCTTATGTTATATTCATTCAAATGTAAATGGCTACAACTATGATAAAACAACAACTAAAAACTAAGAAACAACTAAATCACAACAATCTCCTACTAATTTGCAGCAACCTCATTCGGGAATACAAAACCTCTATTTATCCTAGAGGGCTCCTAGGGTTCCCTTCGACTACTCGTCTACTTGAGAAAAAAACTAACCGCTACTTAATTTTCACTATATTAAAGTCCAAGAGTGAAACTCCCAGATCACTCGCGATCATTCAGCTCCCAAGTGTTTGATCTTCTTCAGTTTTTTCAATCAGTTCAAAAAACGATTTGCAGGAAACACCAACGTATAAGATTTTGAATGATTCAAAGGCGCGCTAAGGCACTGAGTTCTCTCTCCACGTGTGCTTGTTGACGATACTCCTACATCACCTTACAATCATCTAAAAATAAATTTAATAAATACGGGCTCCAACTTAATATAGTTCCCTTCGCACACTATGCGAACACTGCTATAACGCCTATTGGCACTTCCTCCTTGCAACATTTTTTTAGTAGTTTACATAAAATTAGTTTTGTGGCTAGTATTGTTGTTGGTTCACTAATCCTATTGATGATGATCCCCATGGATCCTCTTTCTGTACCAGACATCTGTTTCATCTCTTCTGCCAAGGCCTTTTCCTTGGTCTTGTCATCAAGGTACTGTGCAGGTGGCTCACCATTGGTGGGAAAATCTATTATCTCTGCTATCAAATCAACATGTATGGATACTTGTGTATCCAACCACAAAATACCTCCATGAATGACTGCCAGTAACTTCTTGACACAGTTATTTACTTCCCTGCCCATACCAAAATGCGAGATCTCCAACATGTTCATGATGCTTGTGTTGTATAACCATGGTATCCAATACTTAGGTTCCATTATGGGAACTCCCTTTGTGTTGACCCCTATGCTTTCTAAGTATACCTGTTGCACAAAATCTGGGAACTTATATGTATCCCTGACATCATGATATGAATAGTGCAATATGTCTATGCATAAAAATAAATCTGCAACAACGGTTACCCCTGCTGGTACGGTTGATAACATAGTGGTTACCTCTGGCTTCTTGTACGAGGATATCTAGACCTATTGTTTACCTTCCCCATTTACTATCACACTGGAAGGCCCTGCTTCCAGATATGTGTGCTCTTCCTCTGTTCCTCTCTTCCAGACTCCTGTTGTGTGGTAACTTCCTCAACCAATATTTATTCATGATGTGTTTGTTATGTGCTAGGTTGAGCCCTTGGCTCATTGGACTTATTCCTCTCCTTTTTTGTCGCTAGTTAAAATTGCATATGTTTCATTTTCTCTTCAACCAATGTAGGGCTTGATGGTTCTAGTGAAGGAATGGAATTGACATCCACCACTCCTTCCGCCTGTGTAGTGTTTTCGACGTCCACTGTTGTCTCCAGGGATAATCTGTTGTTATTGCGGCTTATTTTCAACATATGGATTGGTGCTATGACTTTGGGTGGTGCCATCGTGTTAGAATCTAGATGGGTTTGCATTAGAAATCTCATTGTCCATCATAATTAATAATGTTGCTTAATAATTAATAATCTCATTATTAATTATCAATCTAGTATAATGCCTTTTTGATGCTGCCCAAACCTCAATAGTCCTGATCCTTCTTGGCTACATCTTCTCCTATCTTAGCTCCACATCTAGTAACTATGCTAATATTCCTACCATCCCCTTCTATATTTTCCACAACAATCCATTGTACGTTTTGATTGGTCTGGTTCCTCTTGCCCTATATTTTTATCAAAATTGTTGGAAAATCATCTATTTCATGGTCTGTTGTGAAAAAATACATACATGTCGCAGGTGGATGTGGGAGGTCTCTTGCATAGTGCCCTAGTTTCTGACAGTTATGAAAAAAAATTGGTCCTCGACCACCTGCAAAGCCTCTTCCTCCATGACCTCCTCCTCTGAAGATTCCTTTGTTTCCCTGATTATCTTCATGTGGTGAGTTATACCGCGGTTCTTAATTATACTGCAGCTGTGCATTATTGTACTTCAGTTGTGCTACACATTGATGTGTAGGATTATACTATTGTTTCCCCTGAAAATGTTGTGCATTATATTGTGGTTGTGCTTCAAACTGTTGCACATTATTATACTGTGGATGTTGTGCAATGTTATATGGTGATTGTTATGCAGGTTTTCCTGTTACATGTTCAACATGCACCATGTATGTATATGAAATCCTTTCTTTCATTATCTCCAAGGTTATATAGTCCTTGTCTTCATGTACAAATGACTTACAAAAGTTACAAAATGTACTCTTCGGTACTATCTGATACTTCTCCATTAGGGGGCAATGATAGGGATCACGCCCATGTGTTTTTTAAATCTCACACCATGGTCCTCTTGAAGCTAAAGGGTTTGGCATACCCACTCCAATATACTCCACAAATAGTGGAAACTCATTCTTGTGATGGCCTTCTGTCATGCACATTGTACACCAAACATATTCTCTTTTCTCATTTCCTTTGTTCTGATTCAGTTGGAATGTTAAGTTCTTTAAATCTTTCTTCAACTCTTCCATAACTGAATCTATATGCTTGTACTGGTTTCCTCTATTTGTACGGCTACCTACATAGCCTCAGTCTAACTTTGGAATTTATGTTATCTCAAAGGATACTTCAATTGTGGCAACAAATAATTAACAAACAAATGTCTATGTTGTGTATCAGTAATAGTGTACTTTAGCTTACCTTTTATCCTCTTGAACTTCTAGTCCACTTCCAAGACTAATTCTCTTGGTTTCTGATTGATCTCTATCATTTCATTCATAAACTGGTCTTCTGAGCTTGGTTTCTAAAATTAATTAGTTAACTGCCTCTTCACCTCTACTATAGTTGTAGGCATTCCTATTGGATTATTTGTTGTGAAACCCATGTACCAGTCTAATACACAGTCTCTAAATGTGATTTCCAACAGTGTGAACTTTGTATCTTCATCTGTAATATACTTTTCTACCCATATCTTTTCACAGATAAACAAATGATTTTCTGGATCGTCTGAATCGTCCCCTCGGAACTCTAGTAACCTAATAGTTGGATCTTGTCCTACCATTATGAAATTTGTTGAACTACCACCTCCATGTGGTTTATATACTTGACTGCTACTTGCTGAACTTGTACTTCTACTTGATTTTCCATTGGACCCACATCCTAAAAAAATTCTTCTACCACTAATCACTTGTCAGTTAACCGGTTCTTCTTCATATGTCTTAGTCGCACATGGGGTTATCAGTTCCACACTAATTCAAATCTGGAATGGAGAGCCTTCTTTTGTGCCAAAACCATGACCTTTGGTTTTCCTCTCATATGTGGCATGCAATATATCCTCAATATGAACTATGGCACAACGATGCTCTACCTCTTCCTTGTCGTTTTCCAAGCCCTCTCGCTCGACTATTGCCCTCTTCTTATTATTTATCTTATACTAGTAGGGTCGTCTCTTGCGCATCCCACCTGTTGTCCTTATGATTTCCCTAGTTTGTTCATCACGCATCATGATGGGATCCATTGCTTCCTTCTTCTAGCTACTCTCCAGATCCTTCTCCGTTTATCAGATCTTCCTTAGTGCTTCCCTCAACTCCCCCATGCGCGCATAGTGATCTATTTATCTGAGTCCATGGTCATCATGCCTTTATCATGTAATAAGATCTTGATCGACGTGTAAAGAGACCTAATGTACCTCCATCTGGGTCCCCTTAAGAAATCCTACTCTTCAACAGTATATGACTTCGTTGTACCTACTGCAAACTCAGTGATAAACCCTATAGTAATATTGTATAACCATAAATCCACTACGCACGTGAATTTGTTATTAACCCTTTTCAGTCGCACAATATTTTCAGTAGTCCACTCTACTGGCCTATTTGATTATTCATATATGTATCCTTCAACCTTAATAACCACTCCTGTAATAGCTCTGGAAAATAACAGAAATATGCTTCATGCAAATCAGTAAGAACATACCTCTGCAGGTATTGGGCGGTGTGTACCTGAAATCCTTGTGATCTTTGTACGCAAACTCTAATTGCTTTGTCTCTAACTATATTTCAATCTCTTGCTTCATAGGATTCCATGGCATGAACATCCCTTTCTACCACTGCATCTTCTTCACCAAACCCCTTCCAGGTTATCCTTTTGATTTCAAACCAACAACGTAACCATTTGTTGGATGTATGGGTTGACCCGGGTTCTACCTTAATTCTCCAAAAAAACCCTTTTCACCATCGACCCTTCTTGTAAACCATAAGGCTACACTGCGCACAGAGTGCATATCGCAGTCTCACCTGAGATAGTTTATGGGTGACTGCAGGACGCAGATGTCTGCAGTCATGGAAGGGGTTGGGGATGTTCTTTTATTTCTATTTCTACTTAAACATGCATTCTCTCATACCATTCATCAGATCTATTATTTCATTCATTCATAATATTCATTATGCATACATATTCTAGTGAACACTATAATTAAACCATTCATTCATCTAACCATTTAACCATAATTGCATGAATAACAAAAGCATTTAGACACATTGCAACACAAGGTTTTACCATGGTTCACCCCCATGGGGCTACGTCCACAAAGATCTTCTTCTTATTTCTTCTTCTTCATCAAAATAGTGTTGCACGGATTACATCATAGAATATGTGAATAGTGGTGAGGTTGAACAATGTCGCACCAAGCTCCATAACTTGCGACCTGACCCTCAGTTACATGTCAATATTGACTCCATCTCAGCGCCATATCTCACAACAATACAAAACTCAGACTAAAAAAGGGTTCTTCAAAAGTAAGTTCTCTCTCTCTCTGAACAAGGACACCAAAAAGATACTATGACAAAAAGATCATCCTCAATCTAACTCATACATCTTATTTATACTACAAAATGGGTTAAAACCCTTACAGTACGACTCAAAAAACCTAACCCTAACATGGATAGGTTTTCCACATATGCACCAGATTTTCACAAATCCTACCACGCGTTGCTTCCTTTTCCCTTTGTTGCATTGGTCTTCTTTCTTTTCTAGCATGCCTTGCTCCCTTTGGTCCATTCTGTGCTTAACTCCTGAAAATGTTTGCTCCAACATTAAGTTAAGAGTGGAGAATCTATATGGTGATATGAGAGGATCTATTTTTGGAATAAATGATTCCATTTTAGTAATTTTCCTTGGTGGGAAAATTACTTGGTATATATATGAAGGAAAAATAATTAAGGGAGTGGCTTGGCAAGATGTGGGGCAATGTCTTGGGATATATGTCCTCCTTCCATATTAGGGATCATAGGTGGATGGAATTCATGTTTAAGAATGGTGAAGACATAAAAAAAATAAGGAAGTGAAGATGGTTATGGGGATCTGTTATTGGATAAATCATTCAATGTGAACACAAACCAATCTCCCTAGATTGGGAACCCAAAGCTAGAAAAAAACAACACATAACATAATACTTTCCTTAGATTCATAGAATCGAAATATTGATAAGTAAGGACTCATACCTCTTTATCGATGGTTTTCCTCACTAATTGTAGCTCCTATCTTGATTCAAAAGATTTTTAATAGAAACATGCATAAGAAAACAAGATAACCTATGAAAGCGACAATAATACTTAGACAAATCTATACAAATGACCAAGGAGTAATGTAATAAAGACAATTTACAATGAACAATCTTTATAGGAAAGAAAACATGTTACTGCATTAATAATAATGGAAGAGTTACAACTAGTGCCTTGGTGTTGTGAGGCTCTTTCCAATGGTTCATTTCTCTAATACCGACATATCTTCCATGAGTTCCATCACCATCAACTGAATACTTTGACATAAGAATCTCTCAAGGCCAAAGAACAAGCTTCTAATCTCAAATTAGAAGATAAAGCTATTAACCATTACTCACTTCTAGTTATTATCTATTAGCTATTAACCTTTTCTCATGAGAGAAGTATCATTTTATAGATTGAAGAGGAGGTTAGGATCTCCCCAAATCAGGATTATGGGTGAGATCCAAACCGATCGGAGGACACCTCATATTCGAAGCTTCTCTCTAGAACTTCACTATTTTTTTCCCTTTTTCCTCCCTTTCAAATAATGTTGCACCCTATAAACTAGAAATATGAGACATTGTCGTTGTCTGTAGTGGTGCAACATGTGACACTTAAGAGTGCCCCATGATGCAGTAGTGCAACATGCGCCACTTTCACAAAATAGTTTTTTTAAATACATTCTGAGTTCTTTCAAGGAAAGGTCTTGCTTCAGTGATCATGGATTTTAAGATTAGGATGATGGAAAGTAGGTGAACATTATCAGTTGCGAAAAAATAATATGTAACAAAATGACCCCCAAAGTATGAAGCTAGAAATGGGTGATAGATGGAATACTTTTCCATGTGGGTATTGAAATGAAGAACACATCGGTTGGAGACCTGTCAAAAACAAACATGGAATTATATTACAATTACTGAGGTAGGCATTCCCATACTCATAATTCAAATGACTCGAAGCATAATTTCTTAATACAAAGATCCATGTCAAGTATGATAGGTCATGGCCACCAAAGATACACTATGGATCCATGACAATGTGTCTCAAATATGAACATAGCCACCAAAGATACATTGTGGATCTATGCAATAGTACATACTCAAAATACTCCATCGCAGCCTAGATCTATAAGATATAATCAAGTGTCTTCATCTCCATTGTTCCATGGTACAAATCTAACCATGTGAATAAAGGTTTCGAAGTCGAACATGGTAAAAATCATCTGATTACCCGTCAATGATGAAAATCGTTAACAGATGTGAAAGGAACCATCGATGATGACGATAGCCATTAAGGTACACAAGTACATTCTATTGAGCGCAAATAGATGAGTTGAATTCAATTACTCATATAATCATTCGATCGAATGTCAATGATGAAAACCTATTGTCAAAGGAAAGGAAAATTTACATTGAGGCATGCAAGTCCCAAGGTACTAAAAAGTTTCTAAACCAACTTCCTATATAATGTGCTGAAGTCGATAGGAAGTGATCCGTCGCAGAAGGTTCTTGATGTATCCCCCATCAATGACACAAAATAGGTACAAAGAATTGAATTAGATCAGAGTATAGATTGATTTAGGACTGACGCATGGATGTGCGATACTATAAAAGGCTTAAGAAATGTGAAAATGGCCGACATAATAGAAGGCTTTGTTGATGACTTCTCTTGAACATATTGATGAAAATAAAATTGTCTTGGCAACACTGACTCAAAACGAGGATCATATACCAAAGTATAAATTTGGGGAGAAGTATGATCAACAAGAGACAAGTAGATTTCCCAATCTAACACAAGGAGTGAAAGGGTGACATGTTCAAGAGTGACTTGCTGCCAAAAATTAATACAGATTGTATACAAGTTCCCTTACCAATCCCCCCCCACCATTTCTGGAAAGTACCTCTTTATTTTTATAGAATATTGAGGAGTATAACATATGCTTGTACTATAAGCTCATCGTTCGAATGAGTCCTCCGAAGTATTTTTAATGAAACCTAGGAAGGATTGGTTCAGTCCCATATGGGTCTTTCAATGTATGTTTTACGAGTCCAGAGAAAGTAAAATCGACGGTTTTTCATGTTTAGAGAGTTTTAAAAACACTTAAAGGAAACTCCAGGATTAATTTTTTCGTAAATTTAGTCCCCCAAGTCCAAAAAAGTATAAAATAATACCTAAGAGAAATCTTCTATCCATGATTGACTAGAGTATTCCCTTTTTGTAATTAATCATACTTAGCCCGAAAAGGGGTTAAACTAATACTGAATAGATGCTCTTTAAAATTATTTAATGAGTGTGAAAGGAAACAAGTTTTCTCAACAATCTTTTCATATTTATAGGGTTTTGAAATGAGCTTAAAGAAAATCCCTAATATTTTTTTTTTATATATACATTTTTTAAAGAGTTCTGAAAGGCTATAAAAAAATATGCTTGACCATAAATTTATGTATCAAAATTTGACCTGTAATTTGTAAAATCATCATTTCTGCTAAAAAATTATGTCAACAAAATGAGATATTGTATAAAAGGGGAAAAAATGAAATAGAATATAAAAAGAATATTCCATTCTAGGTTAAAAAGAAGACAAGAGTAATTTATTTTTACCATTTTTGTTTTTACCTCTCAATAGTGAAAAGAACCCCATTTTGGTTAGTTCTTCAGGCAATGATTGTGGACATATCTGTGGAAGATTGTGAATTCCATTTCCACTGGGTAATAGATATTTCCCTCTCCTTCAATTTGATGTCCAAGTTGTTCATTCCAAGATAGTTTTTAGTTGTTTTTGGGATTTTTCCAAGCCCTAAAATGCGCCACTCAGGTTTCGCAGGGCCCCCATATCGAGGACTATGACATTATAGGGTGTCAAAATCATATCGGGAAGTGAGAAAATGTCGCTCTGTGTGTAAAAAACAGGGTGCAACACACATAAAACTAAAACAAAAATTGCATTTCACATTATGGGGTTTGAAAATCTAGGATGTCAGTTGATAAATAAGTTCTCTAATTGTTGTTTGCAGGATTTTCATTAGACAAAATGTTGGAATGGAGGGAGAGAGAGCATGAAATGGAGTATTAAATTGTGGCCAATGATCCAAATACCATGTTGGCACTCCGAAGGTGCATATTAGCAAAATTATTCTAGGTTCATGGCATGAGGCCCCAGGTTCATTTATTAGAATTCCTTGTAAAGATGTGGGAACCCGATGAAATTTTTTTCAAGGTTGGAGTTCATTATATAGCCTTGGAAATTGAATATATTTACTTATTGATTGGAATCTAAAGATGAGGAGAGCAAGTTTCTTTGTTTGGATTTAGAGGAGGTGGTAAGAAGACCGAAAGGTACATCTAACAACATTGCATTGTAGGTACCAGAAAAAGCAGCGGGAATATTCCAACAAAAATGTTGGAGATATTTTCTTAAGAATTGTCCTTTTCACTATTACTCGAGTTGTTGGAAGTGCGGCTCCTCACTTGGCTACCAATTCTCAAATGCAGTATGTCATTGATTTTATGGCACCCACAATATTTAACTTGTGTGAAGGGATTCTTGAGAGCATGAAATACCAATTGACCAAGTGTAAGATAGGTCAATTGAAGAAATTTGGTTATGGTTTGATTTTGGTATCTTTATTCCTTGAGATAGTTCCACTATTACGTTTGTAGATTATGGAGTTAGATGAAGACCCTGATCCACAAGAGCCTCGTATGAAGAGGTGGGCGGATATGATGGCACACCATGGTGGTGGTCTAATAGTTTCATAGGATGAGAAGTTCTTCAAATGGATGAAGAAACAACTCATCATGATAAAATACTATGCTTATACATGGATGGATTTCCGAGGAGATACAAACTTAGTCCTTTTAGAGGGATACTAGTGGAATAATTCAGGTAAAAAGAAACCATTTTTTTTTAAATGTTTTTGTTGTATTGAGACTAATTTTGTTTTCATCATGCAAATATCGGGCCAAATAGACCATATGGGACTTCAAAGATTTATCTGATAATCTTTGCGCATGAATTTAGCCTTTAGCTTGGCTACCATTATGTCTCAATTCTTTATCTTTTGTTTTCCTTTTCTTCTCCTCTCAGCCTGCAGTTCATCCCACCATAGTGTTGCATGTTCTTTTATCCTGGTGATAGCATGTCTCACCTTTTTCTCCTCATCGACATCTTCGCAGTCGAAATATTTGTCCATGGATATTATCCAATCCAACAATTCTTCAACATCTAAGTTTCCTTCATACATTGGGATCTTTATCTTTTCTCTAGCTCCCAATTTAACAAACGCTCTCAGTAAACATTCCTCAGCAACATTTTCCCCTGCAACTTCTTCGACTTCTACTTCTTCACTTTATACATCACTGATGTCCCCAACATCAGGTGCTCTCCTCTGTGATGCTTCCATTGCCTCTAATCTTGCACGAAGCTCTCTCATTTCTCTTTCTACAATGCGATTGGCTAAAGGTGGCTCCACACATCTCCTTGGTGGCATTGTGTTGACTAGTTCTCACACAAAGAGTACAACTTCAAGCTCTCTTTTTCTACCCGAAACAAATTCAGGCTCTGATACCACTTGATGCATTCCCCCCTTCTCTCCCTCGGGGCTACGCAACCTCCCGGTCAAGGATCTTTGATTATCCGAGCTGAATCCTCTCTTTGAAACCTTAATGCTCTCACTTGTGACTAAACACAGGCCCTTTTAGTATTTTGGTGTAGGTTTTATGACACCCACAACCTCTTCCTTCGCGCTACTGAACTATCGAGTTTTAGGGGCTAGCTCCTCTTCCATTAGACCTTCCCCGTATGTGACCTCGGGCTATGTCCTCATGTAATCATGCGACTGCAGGGAAGTCTATAGTGGTTTGGGGCCACACCAATTTTCTCCCCGCAATTCACTATCAAATTTTATGTACCCCTTTGACAATATTTTGGTTTCAATTGTTGCTCGCTCTAAGAATTTTAAAACCCGATCACTTTCTGTCCCCGCAATTAAGCGTGACCGCCGATATTGTGATATCGGGTGTTGCCTCTGGATCGACGAATGAGATCTATCCTCTCTTTGTCTTGGTAAACTATCAGTCCGTGATCCTTTTCCTCCTTTCGCACACACTCCCAGATCTCCAAGATCTAGCGATACATGCCCTCCTTCCAAACTGAAAACTACGATTGATTTCTCCCTTCGCGCTTCGAGAGTTTCAACTCTAAAAAATTGATTCCTCCATAGGAATTCCACCTGAAGTTGACGATATATCGACATGTGTCCCTCACTGATCGATGACTGTTGCTCACTTCGACTCTTCGGACTTTGGGAGTTTCGAATCTCAGTATTCGCTTTCTCTCGGAGCACTTTCACCCGAAGACGACGATCTCTCGACACGTGTCCCTCACATATCGATGGTTGTGGTTCACTTCGAATCTTTGAAATTCGGGAGTTTCAACTCTCAGTCTTTGGTTTCTCCGGAGCACTTTCACCCGAAGACGACGATCTATTGACGCGTGTCCTTTTGAATCAGACGACTATGATTTACTTCGGATCTTCGGGGTTCGTGAGTTTCAACTCCTCAACTGAAATCCTCAAAGTGAATTTCCCTCGAAGTATCAGATCTATTGACATATAACCCCTTAGCAACCAATGGTTAGGATCTACTTTGACTCTTCAATGATTTCACTCTCTCCTCATCTACAAACTTCCGAAGTTGTAGATCTTGTGCCACCTGTCCCTCTGGATGATGGACGGTCCCTAGCCTCTTCGGGACTTCGGTGAATCCTCACTCTTGTGTGCACACAGAGACTTAAAGCTCGTGCACTTTCTGGATATGACGATCCAGAATGATCTCGCTCCCTATTGAATAGATCTTAGTCGATGACTCGTGAAACCTTCAGAACTCCGTTCCCCTTGAAGAATTATCCACTATATGTCTTTAGATTTCTCTCTCGAACCCTTTGAATCCTTAGAGGGTTACTTCGACACTTATTCAAATTTTGGATCTGTGCACTCATTGCAACAGATTCTTATGCAAGACTTAGATTCTTGTTGGCGACTGTGCATGCCTTGATACAGTCCCTTTGCACTCCTTGAAAATGGAAAGTTTACGCTACCTCTTTTGATATTATGAGTTGAAACAGAGTCTGTCACTCCTTCCAGTAGATTCTCATCAAAGACTTAAGTTCTTGTGGCAACTGTGCAAAACTTGCAGCAGTCTCTTTGCACTCCTTGCAAATGGAAGTTCCATGCTATCTGTTCTAAGCTTTTGAGTCAAAATTGACTCTGTCATCGCACCCCTTGCGGGATGTATGCACACATTGCATAAAATCAATGAAGAGAAAACAATCGAAAATCATCCAAACACTTCCTAGTTTCATATAATCAACAACATAACTAATTCATTCATGAAAACAAAATAACAAGGAATTGTAAACAGTAGCAACACCATGCATTGGATCAATTTTCCTATGTTATATTCATTAAAATGTAAATGGCTACAACTATGATAAAACAACAATTAAAAAATCAGAAACAACTAAATCACAACAATCTCCTACTAATTTGCAGCATCCTCATTCGGGAATACAAAACCTCTATTTATCCTAGAGGGCTCCCAGGGTTCCCTCCGACTACTCGTCTACTCAAGTGTTGTGGGTGGAAAATCCCTCCTACGGACTAGCAGTAACAGTTTTATCATGCATGCAAAAATGACCTAAAGATTCTTACTTTTTACCATCATCCCATGCCTAGACCCTCATTACTCATATGTAAATACAAGGCTCAAGAGATTAAGTTGACGTACCTTATTCTTCGTGTTTGATGTCGATCCTTTTTCGTGCTTGGTCATTCTTTGACTGCAACTCTCCTCCCAATGATGACCTACATTCACTAAAGACAAACAAATAACTCCACATGCTTTTGATCTATGAACTAATGGGTTAGATATTTAATCAATCATACAATCAATATTCCAATAATGACAATCTCATATGGCGGGATGGGAAAACAAACTCTTTTATTAACTTCACAATGATACCTTACAATGATAAAGTCGGCTACTGCTCCTCGATCTTGGTTCTGGGCTCTTGTTCCACTATCTTCCAACTGCTTTTCTCTATACTTCTCTTTGCACAAGGATGGCTAAAGGTTGGGACAAAGGGAATGCTCAATCGGGTATAGTTTCTTTACTATGATTCTCCTCCCAAGGCTGATAATGATGAAGCCGACCAATACTCCATGAATATGGTCCTAGGATCCTCTTTTACTGTGCACCAATTGCTAACACACTTGCTTCTCTTCTTCGTTGAAATCACAAAATGGTTGCAGAATCTTGGGCAAAGGGGAATATGAATTCGGGTAGAGTTTCTTTACTATGTTTTCCCTCCTCCAAATGGGACCCCTACCCCTTCTTTTATAGGTTAGAAGGAGCTAGGTATTTGGTCGAATGTCCAGCCATGCATGGCCGAAATTTTTAGTTAACTTACCCAAAGTTGTGTGTTCTGTCAGCAACTTTCCTTTTTTTGTGCTTTTGTAGGTACATGCAGGTTGTCCTGGGTCAGCTAGAGTGTACACGCATGCAGTAATGGAGCAGGGTGTGTGGGCCTTTATAAAAGGGTTTTTTAAGAAGAGTTGTTCAATAGTGTTTGGAAAATAAGGAATCTGAGATGGCCTGATGCCAGGTAAGCATGTCTAGTGCAAATTAGGGTTATAACAAATTCCCCTAATGTGTGAGGTCAGAAGAGCATCTGATGGCCGAAATACATTAACAATCTTCACCGATGTGCCGAAGAAGGGAGCCCAGGGACCAGAAATCGGGAGGTGTCGTCTTCAAAATAATAATTGTCTCACCGAGGCGGGCACACCCATGCTCGGGATAAAATAAAATCATGGCTACCAATAAAATACACTGTAGACCCATGTCGTATAACTATATAAAGTGTAGCTGCGAACAATACACAGCGGAGATACATCTCAAAATAAAAAATATATACATGTAGAGTATCCATCTTCTAGAAGCTGATAAGCCCTGATGGTCGGAGATGAGGTCTTTAGAGCTCGAGAAACAACTTCAAAATCTTCAAAAATTGGGTAGGAGTGTAATATGAATGTATGAATTCACTACCCAGAGGTCTTCGACAGCTCGTCGGTCATGGACTAGAGAATCTTGATGATCAGACTGAAGGCTTCATTGCCTTCGAAAAAAGACTTGATTGGACGTTCGGGATGGTCGGGCATGAGGGAAAGAGACAAACTGCAGAGGGGCCAACTCAGGCTTGGTAAAAACTTCCCTTGGACAATAGCACGACAAATGATGAGACTCAGGCAACATGGAATTAACATAAGTTTATGAGGCAGGAGGCAACACAAACTCTCCATATGTTTGGAAGAATAACCAAATGGAGGAGGACACAACTCTATGTAGCAAGAACAAATTCCTAAGGTCATATTAAATCCCAGGGTTTGACGAACAAATGGAAAAATGTGCTTTATCCAAGGGCGACTCATTGTGCTTCCAATAAAAAGAAAATACTTTTCCCTTCCTCTTTTTGGGGTATATTTGATTTTTTTTCTTTTTCAATAATTTTGGAAAAAGAATAAAAGAATGCTATGTTACAAAGGAGGGATGAGTGTTGCAAACATACAAGTTCGAGGTGCAAGGACAAGACTGATGCTCAAAGTAAGGACACTCGGGAAAAAAATTCCAGGGGCCAAAGGTGTCAAGGCGCAGAGGCAAAGTGCTACAGGGCTTGCGTATAAGGCATGCTTCAGATGGTTCAGTTGAGAGCAACATGGAGCCGATATTAGGCCAAAGACGTGAGTATGAAAATGCAATTAACAAGACACACAATGGTAACGTCCTTCGATGTAAGTTTAACAATCCCAAAGAAGGTAATCTCAACACTTTTTCATATTTAGAGAGTCTGAAAAAATGTAAAAGGAGAGTCCAATGAGGTACCTTTTTTGAAGGTAGTTTAGTCAGTTCAAAAAAGGGGTAAACTAGCATCGACAAGATGTCTATTCAAAACCATTTTAACGAGTGTGATAAAGACAAGATCACTTGGCCATTTTTTCATTTTTAAGGAGTCTGAAAAAAGATTAACTATGGACTCCGTCATGAATGTTCTTTTGGACCATTTTAACGAGTGTGAAAGAATAAGGTCACTCGACGATCTTTTCAATTTTAGGGAGTTTGAAAAGAGATTAACTATGGACTCCATGGGGGTTCCTTTTTTGTAAATTTAGTCCCTCAGGTTTGAAAAAGGGTTAAAATTATACATGAGAATACTCTTCTAGGGATCTGAAGTCTCTAGAGTATACCTTTGTTCGTACAGTTGACTGTCTGGACCGAAAAAGGGGTAAACTACCGTCGGATAGATGTGACTTCAAATTTCAGTTTAACGAGCATGAAAGGCCACAAGATCTCTCGACAATCTTTTCATGTTTAGAGGGTTTGAAAAGGTCTTAAAAGAAGACCCGTGGGGGCTATGACTCATGTATGCAACTAGTTCAGGTAGAGCCCATTGCTAGGCTCGAACCAAGTGTCTCTTCAATAGTCAACTTGGAAAGTCTCCCAAAAGGGAAGAAAACACAAACCCCGGTGTAAGTCCTCCTGCGGTATATAAGCCGTAGTCATGTCTTCAAGGATAGCCTCATCTGAAGCAAATTCAAAATCCGAGAAATCACGCAAACACGGGTCGATAGTCCCAAAGGATGAAGTAAACTGACCATACTCCATATGACGATGGAGGTTCTATCCAGGACTAGAAGAGTCTATCAGTGAAGAATCACGAGCACAAGGGCTTGAGGATCTAAAAATAATGAGATCAGACTCAGAAGGATACTCAAGCCCACTTGGACTAAGAGAGGGAAGCAAGGCCTCCCATGCCCCCATTGGATAAACCAATGGATCAATTGTTGAGACCAAGTATCAAGAGGGAACACATGATTTCACTGGTTCCTACTCAGAAGCAATTGAACACCGATGATAAGATGCCACATAATTAACCCATGGTGGGGTAGAGTCTACACGAATGCTAGGAACATATAAAGGGGTAGTCTAAAATAATGATGAATTAGGATGGTGATTATTAGAGGCCAGCTGGTCGATAGTGAAAATGCTTCCATTGTGAGGGAAATGCATCACCCGGAAGAGCATAGACACTACAACATTCATAGCACATACATAATCATGCCCGAGAAGCATATTGAAATCTAACAGGCCTTGCACCACTATAACATCAACAAGGACAGTCTTCCCACCTAATGAGATAGGCAACTGAGGAAGAATCCTCAAATATTCACTGGGATGTCTGTCAAAATCCAACAACTCATGCGAAGGAGACACAAGCTTGGGATATCCCAAGACTTTCCAAACCGAGGAGGAAAAAATACTTGCAGAGGCTCCCTCATCCACAATACATCGATAAATGTTTGTTGAATTAACTTCAACCCTTATTTGAAAAGATGTGGCAGAAGGAAGACGAGGCTCAACAAGGTCATTCCAATCAAAGGAAACCATCCTAGGGCTTGGAGGGGGTGTGCTCGAAACGAGAAGAATGCCCCCTTGTTCTGAAAGTATTGAACCGGAAATGATAAAAACATAGTATGTAGACACACCACTCCATAAAAGAAGAGTGGGATCATCCGATGACTGCATCGACATGACCACTTTCAAAACCAATGGATGAATAGGCTACGAGACTACATGGTCTAAAGGCACCTCACCTCACAAAAGAGGAGTGGGATCAGTTGATGTCCGCATCGACATGACCACTTTCGCAACCAATGGATGAATAGGCTACGAGACTACATGGTCTAAAGGCACCTCACCCCCCAAAAGAGGAGTGGGATCAGCCGACGAATGCATCGGCATGACCACTTTCTCAGCCAATGGCTGAATAGGCTGAGAGACTACATTGTCTAAAGGCACCTCACCCCTCAAAAGAGGAGTGGGATCAGCCAATGACTGCATCGGCATGACCACTTTCTCAACCAATGGATGCATAGGCTAAGAGACTACATGGTCTAAATGAACCTCACCCCTCAAAAGAGGAGTGGGATCACCCGATGACTGCATTGACATAATCACTTTCTCAACCACTGGTTGAATAGGCTGAGAGACTACAAGATCTAAAGGCACCTCACCCCTCAAAAGAGGAGTGGGATCAACTGATGACTGCATCAGCGTGACCACTTTCTCAACCAATGGTTGAATAGACGGCGAGGAAACCTCAAAATACTCAGAATCAAAAGAGCTTGCAGACAGGGACCACAATCTTTGTACGTCTAGAATGCCAGGGCACAAATGAGTAAGGTGATCTCCCTTGCAAATCTTACAAGGGAACATAGGCTTACGTCCTATCCGTCTAGGTTTCTCAACAGAATTAATTCCCCCAGCATGACTAGCAGTGGTTGGTTTCACATCTCCAACATGACTTGCAGAGGTTAGTGATGGGTCGATAACATGAATTGCAGAGGCTACAGACCTATTACCAGTATGACTAGCAGTGACTGGACTTTTTCCCCCAGCATGACTTGCAGAGAGTGGGTGTGTGCCCCCAACATAACTTGCAGAGGCTGGGTGTTGGTCTTCAATGTGACTTGCAGAGGCTGGGTGTTGGTCTTCAATGTGACTTGCAGAGGTTTTCGACCTATCTCCAACATGACTCACAGAGGTTGGTGATTTCTTCTTCCTATTCTTCCTCTTTCTATTTCGTTTAGACTTCCGGTTACTAGTAACTGTACTTTCACTAGAGGCGGGAGAAGGAGGAGGATAAGACTTTGCTGACGAAGAAACATCAACAGGGTGCCCATGACATAAAGTGCTTAACTGAGAAGCGTCAAGAGCATTTGGGACATTTGGAATGGTACCCAACCAAACCAGTAGTCCCACATTCAACCCAGGAATGTACAAAGTGGCCATCAAAGGGACAACAACGTTTTTGAAGAAGGGAAAAGCACAAGAATCCCCTTGCGAAGGGGTTCCTTGGTTGGTATGGTCGAGAAAATTAGCCATGAATATCCTATGCATAGGTTCTCCCCTTGTAGGATCGTTCAAGTTCGTAAAATTCTCACGCACCGAGTCTGGCAAACCAGTGGTATCAAAACAACGCCTATAAAGAGCCACCCCCACATTTCTAAGAGGAAGACAAAAAAGTTCTCACAACCGACGGAGTGGGCGATCTACCACCCTAGGTCAGAGACCCAAATCCACGACTGACTAACTCACTATGTAAAACTAGGGATCACAGAGCACACACTAAAAGTTCCTAAAGGAAAATCAAGCAAACGCCTAACTAGTTGGAAGAACAGTTACACCAACCAACACTAGAGCAACTTACCGGTGCAAGTGCAACTCAAAAATGAAAGCACCCTTTGGGTATACTCTGCAAAGTGTGACCCGATGTATTTCCTAGGTACCACGGTATACCCCCGTAGTCACCTGTGTATGTCACTAGAAAGATAGGCAACTAGGTTGCCAGCGTGTGAACAATCACCAGGAGGGTACAGTTGACAGTCGGGTAGACTACAATGAGCAAGGTATCAAGCCCGAAAACTACCAAGGGTATCGAAAGAAAATGGTACGAAAGACAAATGATGACCTCGAACAGATTCGATACCCACGAAGCTCCGTGGCAAATGCAATCAATAGAATCCCAAGACAAGCCCTCTATATGTGTTCTCTACTACGATTGGTCCAACTTTGGAGGGGTTATCTCCGCTACCTTTCCGCACGTGACCTCGTGTTTACCCCCTATGTTAGAGGGGGGTCCCAGATAAATTTCATGATACTGGGCTTCTACACTCCTTAGCACAAACTCATATGTTTGTTTTATAGCCTTGAAGAGTTTCCTCTCCAACCTAAATCAAGGCTCTAGCCTAATCTAGTTGACGGACCCTACAAACATAAAGTCTAGTAGTTTTTAATTAGCGTTCTTTTTAAGGATTGATTTACTCAAAAGGGGTACGGTAGTGAAACTGATGTTGTTAAGACTCTTTTTGAAAAATGATGACACTTACATGAACACTGACAAATAATGATTATATATATATATATATATATATTTTTTTTTTGAAATGCTTTTAAAATTAGAAGAAAACACAACGCTATACTAATTTCTTTTTCTTTTTCAAATAACAATGCAAAGAAAATGCCAGGAAAGAAAAAGATCTAACAAACAAAGTTTTTTTTTTAATATTTTCTTCCAATCAAAGAAGAAATAACAAAATATTCTAAAAGAAACTGATGAATGCACGATTCATGGCCCCCCCCGGTCATGAGGGGGATTTTTTTTCAAAATGCAACTCATTTTTCTTAAAATTTCAAGCTAAAACTAAGTTAAAAAATATAAGAAACACAAGTAATGTTCTAAATGAAAAAACAAGCTATAATAGAGTCCAAACCTAGGTTAAGATGCTATGATAGAGAACAATAAACCTGAGAGATATAACTCTTGAAAAGGAAAAGGATGACTGCCTCTCCTTAAACAAAAATTTCTCAACAGGTATGTTGCTGACAATTCAACAACCAACGTGTGCACGCGAGCTATGTAAGGTCAGAGTGCATGTACACACATGCTAACCGTATGCAGGCCACATTTACCTCTGCAACTCTTCAAAAATGAACAAACAAGCAATCAAGAACTGGCAGAGACTACTGGTATTGAGAACCAAAATATCTTGAACACTCGGAAACTTACTTTGATGGAAAAAGAAAACAATTGAAGGAAAATTTCATAGAACAAAACCAATCTGAGGTGAAACCTAAGCTACAAAACTACAAAAACAAAGACTAAAATGAGTTCCAGAAAACCCCTGAGAAGGATTACTTCTGACAGGGGAGAGGATGACTGCCTCTCTAAAAGAAATTTTATGAAATCATACACACGACTGACACTTCCTCAGCTAGCGTGTACACGCGGACTATGGGAAGGTAGGGTGCGGGTACACACGTGCAGACCTTATACATGTCGCATGTACCTTTGTGGGCCTTGAAAAAAAATGCAGTCAAGCAAAGAAACAGAGATAACTGCTATGGAAGACCAGAAACTCTGTTAGCTCAGACTTTTGCAGAAACTTTAAAAACAAGTAATGGAACCAGTTCTTAAAAATACCCAAGAAAAAATATTCCCAGAAACCCTAGAGTTCCCCAGTATGGTCGCCAAATTTTGTTGTTGGTGGGAAATCCCTCCTATGGACTAACACTAAGGGTTTTATCATGCATGCAGAAATGACCTAAAGATTCTTTCTTTTTACCATCATCCCATGCCTAGAACCCCATTACTCATATGTAAATACAAGGCCCAATAGATTAAGTTGATGTACCTTATTCTTCGTGTTTGATGTCGATCCCTTTTCGTGCTTGGTCGTTCTTTGACTGCAACTCTCCTCCCAATGCTAACATGCATTCACTAAAGGCAAACAAAGAACTCCACATGTATTTGATCTATGAACTAACGGGTTAGAGATTTAATCAATCATACAATCAATATTTCAATAATGACAATCTAATATGGAGGGACGGGAAAATAAACTCTTTTATTAACTTCACAATGATACCTTACAATGATAAAGTCGACTACTGCTCCTCGATCCTGGTCCTGGGCTCTTCTTCCACTGTCTTCCAACTACTTTTCTCTATACTTCTCTTTGCACAAGGATGGCTAAAGGTTGGGACAAAGGGAATTATCAATCAGGTATAGTTTATTTACTATGATTCTCCTCCCAAGGCTGACAATGATGAAGTTGGCCACTGCTCCACGAATCTAGTCCTGGGCTCCTCTTTTACTGTGCACCAACTGCTAACACACTTTCTTCTCTTCTTCGTTGAAATCAAAAAATGGTGGCAGAATCTTGGGAAAAGGGGAATACGAATTCAGGTAGAGTTTCTTTACTATGTTTTCCCTCCTCCAAATGGGACCCCTACCCCTTCTTTTATAGGTTAGAAGGAGATAGGTATTTGGTCAAATGTCCATCCATGCATGGCCAAAAAGCTTAGTTAACTTACCCAAAGTTGTGTGTTTCTTCAACAAATTTCCTTTTTTCGTGCTTTTGTAGGTACACGCGGGTTGTCTTGGGTTAGCTAGCATGTACACACATGCAGTAATGGAGCAGGGCACGTGGGCCTTTATAAAAGGGGTTTTTAAGAAGAGTTGTTCAACAGTGTTTTGGCAAAGAAGGAATATGAGATGACCTTATGCCAGGTAAGCAAGTCTGGTGAAAATTAGGGTTATAACATAGAGAAAAAAACTAACTGCTACTTAATTTTCGTTATATTAAATTACGGGAGTGAAACTCCCAGATCACTCGTGTTCATTCAGCTCCCAAGCGTTTGATCTTCTTCAGTTTTTTCAATCAGTTCAAAAAAATATTTGCAAGAAATGTCAGCGTTTAAGATTCTGAATGATTCAAAGGCACGCTAAGGCACTGAGTTTTCTCTCCACGAGTGCTTGTTGACGATAATCCTACATCAACTTACAATCATCTAAAAATAAATTTAATAAATACGGGCTCCAACTTAATATAGTTCCCTTCGCACACTATGCGACCACTGCTATAATGTCTGCTGGCACTTCCTCCTTGCAACACTTTCTAAGTAGTTTATATGCCATTAGTTTTGTGGCTAGTCTTGTTGTTGGTTCACTAATCCTGTTGATGATGATCCCCATGGATCCTCTTTCTGTACCATACATCTGTTTCATTTATTCTGCTGTAACACCCTGTTTCCCCCAATTTGTAATTAATCATAAAATAGGAATTACCATGCTAATGCATGAGGACAATGTAAATGTATTATTGTTTGAGTTTCCAATAACTGACTGCGGGGGTGAAGCCTTGAAAGTACTGACCATGATATCACTAGAGGAAGAATGTGAAAACTATAAGAGAGGGTTCATTATGACAAATAACCCCAAATTTCCCTTGATGAGGATGACAACCTCCTTCGGATCCCAAGGAGAGAAATAAGTTAATGAAGAAAGGACCGGTGGTTGAATTACCAACCACCCCCATGAATGGAAACATGGGCTGTCAGCCTGAAGTACTGCAAGGACCTGAAGTACTGCAAGGACCTGCAGACCTAAGCTTCCTTCTGACAGAAGGAACAGGATAGGTCAACAAAACCTTCCAAGGTAAGAGGGATACACATGGGAGAGGAGACACCAGACAAGAAAAAGAGCGTAAGCTCGCAAGGGAGATGCACGGAGCTCTCCAGCAAGTCATGAACTGAAGGCCATGAGATTGATGTCGAGGAGAATCTAACAAACCTCGCCGAGGCCATAACTGAGAGATAAAGCTCCGAGTTACAGAGAACAAGACCCAAACAAAAGCGGAAACAAAGGAAGAACCCTCGAGAAGTGTGAGAATTCCCTGGAGATATCATGGCTTGGGATGGGGGTGGCAAGAGTGCTAAGAATGAATGCCTCTGTGCCTATGGTCGGGTGGAAGGACGAACACCCACAGTCAGTTGGTTGGCGACAACCTGTAATAGATAAGCGATTTCCTACCCTGTGTAATTTAGCCGTAACTATGTATGAATTGGTTATACTGTGTATGTTTCAGGAATTGTACATATTTCTTAATGGATATATTGTATCCCCCTTATTTCTGCTTGATTGCATAACTAGGCCAGTAAGAAATTATATGGTTAGGAGATGATTTTATACTCGTAAATGCTTGTGTCCTGTGGAGGCATAAGCGAGAGTCACGAACTGTGTGTTCGTCGACCCCGGACACAGTTTTATGTACGCATGCCAACTCTCTTAATTGTTTAGAGTCCCTTGGAGGATGAAGTTTGTTAAGCTCAGGAGAGCTAGTGCAGATCAACACAGGCTCTCTGTGAGGCAAACCGAACCCAGAAGTCCTTAACTCCTGTACAAGCTCATGAAGGATCGCACCGTTGTGTGCAAGAACCTTACATGGAGTACAGAGGTCGAGAAACCCTTTGGAGGTTTCAGAGCGTATGAAATCTCAAGAGTGACAAATATACCAAGATTGAAATCAGATCTGAACCGTTGGTTCAATTCAGGGAAATAGAGATGAGGATTTCCCCAAAGTCCCGAAGGGTGAATCGTCGATTCGCAAGGGAAAATCTGGACCGTTGGAGCCTACGTCCAGACAGCCAGAGAAGAGTGCGCAAGAGAATAGATCTGAACCATCAGATTGAGCATAGGGGACCGATAGCCGTCGGATCCATAAAAGGCACATGAGGTTTAACGTGGTGCATGCAGGGGAGAGAGGACTCGTCAAAGTTCTAAAAGTCCCGAAGTATTCATAACCATCCATCGACAGAGGACACATGGTAGTTGGGTAGCATTTTGTTGCTTCGCAACTTGGAGTGGTCAAAGGGTAAGACCGCACGAACTCACGATTCATGAAATCGCAACGTGATAGTGGTCGTTGATCCATGAGTGATCTAGACCATCGGTTTAGTGTGAATAACTTTTGGCATTTCGGCATCCGGGAAACTAGAGGGAAAGACCCCTCGTCTTCGCAAGTCGTGAAATCTTGATATGCGAAACCCCGATGCACTCTCTGGATGAGCTGGTTTAGTGTCAATAACTTTCTGCATTTCAACATCCGGGAAACCAGAGGGCAAGACCCCTCGTCTTCACAAGTCACGAAATTCTGGTATACGAAACCCCGATGCGCTCTGTGGATGAGCCAATTTAGTGTGAATAAGTTTCGTCATTTCGACATCCAGGAAACCAGAGGCCAAGACCCCTCGTCTTTGCAAGTCGTGAAATCCCGGTATACGAAACCCCGACGCGCGATGAAGACTGAGTGTCTTTCAACATCCTTAAGCTCAGGAGGGATAGTGACTGTCAGATCCAGATCAACGAAGGTCGTTGATCTCATACACGAATTCCCATATCGAAATTCGGGGAATGGAGTGACCAATGGTTTGGGTCACTGCATTTCGAACTCTCAGTTACCGAAATCCTGATACGGCCAGGACCGTCGGATCAGGGGGAGATTCGCAGCCGTCGATCTCATCAAAGGTAAGATTTCGGGTTTCGGGGTTTGAAGAGTCGAAAGACTTGATTCTCTTGCATCACTGAGTCACGAAATGTGAAAGGCGCCTCTTGGCTTGTCCTGTGGTCATAACCAACGATCACATGGAGGTGGATAAGGGAAGAGCTATCTTGCGCTAGGCCCCCGTAGGTATTTGGGGATTCTATCCCTTGAGGAAGAGCGAAAATTTTATTTTTTCGTAGTGGGTATGTGACAAATTGGTATCAGAGCATGGTTACAACACTTGAACTGCTTGGGCTCATGTATAAGTCATGTAAGGAGATATTGTTATCTTCATTTTCTCTTTAAGGAGAAGGTCTGGAGAATGAAACTGTAATTTGGGAATTTCTACAGAATTCCAGCAAAGGAATTACATTGTTCCTTTGTCAAAATGATAACTACTCTTATAGGAGTAGGGATGCACTGATCAATATTACTGATAAGACCTGAGTGTGAAAAACAAAGGTGGAATAAATTGTGCTATGAAGCTGCACGAGCTAGAAAAGGGACATGAACTGAGTTGTTCTGTTATAGTGTGACGATGGCTACCTACTAAAGTAGGTAGAGTCTCTTGCAATTGAGATGGCTGGTTAGGTAAGAATTAAGATCCTCATGAAGAACTCCATGATTTAGGAAATATGGTAAGGACTGGTAGGATCCTTAGAAAGTTATAATTACTGTATTATTAAAAGACTAAACCCTGAGCATATAACTCCTCACGATTGAGAGGACTGATGAAAATATGTAGGGTCGGATTATCTGACCTATAATGGTTAGAATCGACAACAAGGATAATCTGTTTAAACAAGATTAAGAGGAGTCCTTTGGGACTGTTGCTAATTCCCAAGAGTGACCCTTGTTGGTTGTTCCCATAAAGAGAGGGTAACATCCGTATGAGTTATAACTATGATATTAGTCCTGTAAGTAACGTAAAAGATCAGAAAAAATAGCGGGGAAATTTCGTATGCCGAGTGTGCATATAGAGCACAAGGAGTGCATATAGAAACAAGATTGTGTTAAAGTTTGAAAGCTCTGGAGGTTGAACATAGAGGTTGATTCCAGAAGAGTTGATGCCAAGTTCGTGGCTGGAAGTCATTGAAAATCTGAACCGACGGTGGAATTCTCGGAGGGAGGAATACCAAAATTCCGTGAACCGTTAGATATAATAGATCAACAGAGAAGATAAGGATGATAACCTCTCATCACTCACAAAATTAGGAGGAATAATATCCATTAGATTGGAATCAACGAGAGTCATTGATCTAGAGATTCGAGGTTTCGGCTATTGGGAAAATAGAAGCGAAGACTTTTCCAAAGTCGTGCAAGGTAAATCATCGATTCAATCAGGGCCGTTGGTTAGCGGATGACCTGAACCGTAGATCCGGTGTAATCAGATCTTCGGGAGTCGAAGGTTTATAAGTCAACAGGCAGAGTTTTGAGAACTCACATGTCATGAAATCCCGACATCCAACCTGAGCCGTTGGATCGAGATAGGCGGTGGATCATTGATTTGACGCATACACATTTTGGGGATTCAAAATCGGGAGTTAGGAGGTGAAGACTCCGCCAGAATCCCAAAAGGTGGAAAGCCGGGATTTGATCAGGACCATTGATTATCAGAGAGATCTAGACCGTGGGATCTAGGTTTCTATACCCTCATGGATCAGAAGTTTGGGAAATGGTGGAGCATTGTTCGCGGATTCGCCGAAACATGGGATCCTGATGCGTGTCTAGGAGTTGACCCCAGGTTTCGAGCAAAGGGTCATGTGAATAAAAGAGCCGAGAAAACCTTAGCCTCGGTCTTTCGAGTTTTCAGATTTCAGGGATCGAGGAACTAGAGTTCCTTGCAACTGGAATCCCGATATCGCAAAATGTGAAGCACCTTTTAGTTCGGATCATGGTCACCGTCGATGGTCACGTGAGGAGAAGGCGTGAACTAGTATGATGAATACTTAGCTGTGTTCAATTGTACTTGAGTGCATGAGTTTAATGCATTGCGAAGCTTCATAATATGAATCCTGTTATTAATACCGGTAAGGTATGAATGATATTAAACATGCAAGTAATGCACATGTATGATGTAAGAGTATAAGTATACTAGAGGCCCAATATGATTGCCCTGATGAGTGAAACGTGAAGCAAGTATTTCTCTTGTCCAGATTAAATGAATACTATGGAGGCATAGCTGACACCATTCTGGGGAGTCATGAAAGTTCTGTTCCAAATAATAGCCTAAGGGGAATGTATTCCATTTCCTCAGGAAGTACCAATATAATTAGATGAAAGGGTAAATGAGCAAAGATTCTCTCTTGTCATAATAAGAGACAAATGATTACGCCTTTGAGCATCACATGAGAAGGATTGTGAATGAATCTGAATTGACTGATCTTAACAGTAAAGATGCATGTGGATTGTAAAATATACCTATGGAAACTGCACACAGGCTTATGTTATGAGTATAACTAATTACATCGTGGATGTAAGTTAGTAAAAACCTAGAACATGTGCTGATGCATAATTTGGAATACATACCAGAAAGGTATGTCTATGTCCCTTAAAGAATGCTTATTAACAAGCTGAAGCTAATTCGAGATTGAGGCCATCACAGATAGTGATGGATATGCAACAAGGAAGTTGCATACCGAAGGAGTTCCTGGTGGAGGAACTGTATAAGGCCTATGTCAGAGGAACAGAGTCACAACCCTAAAAATTGTTGAAGGTTGGACAATGGGCTACAAGGCCTATCCATATATAAGAATCCTGGATTACATTTTGAAAGAATTATGTAATTAATAGAAGACTAACAACTGAATATTGACCATTCTGATAACTGAATGGAAGTGTGTAGAATGCACATGTTCATGATTCATTATGAGCAAAGAGTTTCTATTAAAGCATGCCGCGGTATCCGAAAAAGGGTTAGGGTGAGGCCTAACCAAGGCGGCTCAAGGAAAAGAGCAGGAAGATCTCGACAGGGAGTAGAATTGCAAAAGCAGAGAAGAGACAGTGAGGCCTTAGAGATAACTCGGTTGGGCTGAAAAGTCCCAGGCAGTGTAGGAAGAGTTGGAAGAGGGGGAGAGTCCTCAACTCTTTCCTCGCTGAGTATTATTTTTTCCCTTGGATGAGAAAGATGGTACGCCAATAAAAATAAAAAGGTCTTGAAACCATAAGTAATAAGGATTGTATTGCTGAAGATACAATCAAAATTTGGTTGTGTTGCACTTATGGAAACATTTGAGGATGTTTATGAATTCGAATGTTATGATACATGCATTTGGTTTAATATTACGGCTAATGTAATTGTGTCTATGATGATGCATGTTGTGTATAGAAATGAATTGGAGCTATTGAGGAAGACAGTTTCCAATGATGGGCAACCTCAAATAGAGAATGACCAAGAGAAGGCTGCGAGTGAAAGATTGTTGACAAGGTTGTAAAAGTCCCCATAAAGCACTGGTGATGAGGTAAAAATAAGAAAGAGGGTGCTAGCAGCCAAGAAATGGTATAAAGATATTCGTGCCTATGTGGCACAAGGTATGAAGGGATTTGGTAAGAACCCCTTATGAAATATTTTATTGTCTTAGTGTTATGCATAAACTTGAAAGGCAGTTGTATGCCTTGGATACCCAAGTAAGGTATGACTCAGGACGAAGAACCGGAATGATGGAGGTATGAACCTATGGTAGTGAACATTGTTTGTAACCCTTGGAAGAATTCATGAATTGATATGTCATGAATGCATTGACAATCAAGGAATGCGTAAAGGCATTCATGTGAAGATTTTGAGTTCATGTCTATTGATTTGGGATCGTGATCGGCTTATAACAGGAAGTATGGTCCTACTATAAGAATGAAAGAAAATGAATAAACCATATGAGGAAAAGGTTGGTTAAATTCCAACACCCCATGGCCAAGAACTGGTCATAAAGTGTGACGAACTTGAAAAACAATGCAAGAATGCATTGGGTATAAATGTGGCCATGTATATTGGCACAATTTTTAAAACCCTTTTGAAATGTTGAATTACATTTTGAAAAGTTTGGTATGTTGAGATGAGACTAACAGTTTGTTTGGCTGTGGAAAGAATGAATTGCAGGAAGCAAAGGGTCATGGATATGGCAGTGAGGTAAGCCCATAGGAA
>SNQJ01S0003631.1:97061-115903 GCA_010110895.2 Picea sitchensis
TTGCAAGGGAAAATATGGACCGTTGGAGCCTACATCTAGACAGCCGGAGAAGATTGCACAGAAAAATAGATCTGAACCGTCAGATCAAGCGCAGGGGATCGATAACCATTAGATCCAAAAAAGGCACGCAAGGTTTAACCTGGTGCATGTAGGGGAGAGAGGACTCATCAAAGTTTTGAAAGTCCCGAAGTGTTTGGAATCGTCCAATGGCATAGGACACATGGAAGTTGGGTAGCATTTGTTGAGTCACAATTTAGAGTGGTCAAAGGGTAAGAACGCACGAACTCATGATTCACGAAATCGCAACGTGATAGTGGTCATTGATCCATGAGTGATCTGGACAATCAATTTAGTGTGAATAACTTTCAGCGTTTCGGCATCCGAGAAACTAGAGGGCAAGACCCCTCATCTTTGCAAGTCGCAAAATCCTGGTATATGAAACCCCAATGTGCTTTGTGGATGATTCGGTTTAGTGTGAATAACTTTCGGCATTTCGGCATCTGGGAATCCAGAGGGCAAGACCCCTCGTCTTCGTAAGTCGTGAAATTCCGGTATACGAAACCCCGATGCGCTCTGTGGATGAACCGGTTTAGTGTGAATAAGTTTCGGCGTTTCGGCATCTAGGAAACCAGAGGGAAAGACCCCTCATCTTTGCAAGTCACAAAATCCTGGTATACGAAACCCCGACGCGCGATTAAGACTGAGTGTCTTTCAACACCCTTAAGCTTAGGAGGGATAGTGATTGTCAGATCCAGATCAATGAGGGTCGTTGATCTCATACATGAATTCCCATATCAGAATTCAGGGAATGGAGTGAGTAGTGGTTTGGGTCGCTACATTTAGAACTCCCGGTTACTGAAATTCTGATACGGCCAGGACCGTCGGATCAGGGGGAGATTCGCAGCCGTGGATCTCATGGAAGGTAATATTTCGGGTTTCGGGGTTTGAAGAGTCGAAATACTGGATTCTCTTGCATCGCTGAGTCGCGAAATGCAAAAGGTGCCTCTTGGCTTGGCCTATGGTCATAACCAACGATCACATCGAGGCAGATAAGGGAAGATCTAGCTTGCGCTAGGCCCCCGTAGGAATTCGGGGATTCTATCCCTTGAGGAAGAGCGAAAATTTTATTTTGTCGTAGTGGGTATGTGACATCTTCCAAGGCCTTCCCCTTGGTCTTGTCATCAAGGTACTGCACAGGTGGCTCACCATTGGTGGGAAAATCTGTTATCTCTGCTATCAAATCAATGTGTATGGATACTTGTGTATCCAACCACAAAATACCTCCATGCATGACTACCAGTAAAATCTTGACACAATTATTTACTTCCCTAACCATACCAAAGTGCGAGATCTCCAATAGGTTCATGATGCTTGTGTTGTATAACCATGGTATCCACTATTTAGGTTCCATTATGGGAACTCCCTTTGCATTGACCCCTATGCTTTCTAAGTATACCTATTGCACGAACTGTGGGAACTTATATGTATCCCTGACATCATGATATGAATATCACAATATGTCTATGCATACAAATAAGTCGGCAACAACGGTTACCCCTGCTGGTACGATCGATAACATAGTGGTTAGCTCTGGCTTCTTCCGTGAGGATATCTAGACCTATTCTTTACCTTCCCCATTACTATCACACTGGAAGGCCCTGCTTCCAGATATGTGTGCTCTTCCTCTTGTTCCTCTCTTAAAGAATCCTGTTGTGCAGTAACTTCCTCAACCAATATTTATTCCTGATGTGTTTGTTATGTGCTAGTTTGAGCCCTTGGCTCATTGGACTCAGTCCTCTCCTTTTATGTAACTAGATAAAATTGCATTTGTTTCATTTTCTCTTCAACCAATGTAGGGCTTGATGGTTCTAGGGAAGCAATGACATCGAAATCCACCACTCCTTCAGTCTGTGTAGTGTTTTCAACTTCCACTGTTGTCTCTAGGGATAATCTGTTGTTCTTGCAACTTATTTTCAACATATGGCTTGGTTCTATGACTTTGGGTGGTGCCATCGTGTTAGAATCTAGATAGGTTTGTGTTAGAAATCTCACTGTCCATCATAATTAATAATATTGCTTAATAATTAATAATCTCATTATTAATTATCAATCTAGTAGAATGTCTTTTTGATGTTGCCCAAACATCAATAGTCCTGATCCTTCTTGGCTACATATTCTCCTATGTTATCTCCACATCTAGTAACTATGTTAATCTTCTTACCATCCCCTTCTATATTTTCCACAACAATCCATTGTACATTCTGATTGGTCTGGTTCCTCTTGTCCTATATTTTTATCAAAAGTGTTGGAAAATCATGTATTTCATGGTCTGTTGTGAAAAAATACATACATGTCATAGGTGGATGTGGGAAGTCTCTTGCATAGTGCCCTAGTTTCTGACAGTTATGAAAATAAATTGGTCCTCGACCTCCTCCAAAGCCTCTTTCTCCATGACCTCCTCCTCTGAAGACTCCTTTGTTTCCATGATTATCTTCATGGGGTGAGTTATACTGTGGTTCTTGATTATACTATGGTTGTGCATTATTATACTGCGGTTGTGCTACACATTGTTGTGTAGGATTATATTGTTGCTGCCCCTGAAAATGTTGTGCATTATATTGTGGTTGTGCTTCAAACTGTTGTGCATTATTATACTGTGGATGTTGTGCAATGTTATATTGTGACTGCTGCACAAGTTTTCCTGTTACATGTTCAGCATGCACCATGTATGTATATGCAATCCTTTCTTTCATCATCTCCAAGGTTATATAGTCCTTGTCTTCATGTACAAATGAGTTACAAAAGTTACAAAATGTACTCTTTGGTATTGTCTGGTACTTCTCCATTATGGGGCAATGATAGGGATCACGCCCATGTGTTTTTCAAATCTCACACCATGGTCCTCTTGAAGTTAAAGGGTTTGGCATACCCACTCCAATATACTCCACAAATAGTGGAAACTCATTCTTGTGATGGCCTTCTGTCATGCACATTGTACACCAAACATCTTCTCTTTTCTCCTTTCCTTTGTTTTGATTCAGTTGGAATGTTAAGTTCTTTAAATCTTGCTTCAACTCTTCCACAACTGGATCTGTATGCTTGTATTGGTTTCCTCTATTTGTAAGGTTGCCTATAGAGCCTCAATCTGACTTTGGAATTTATGTTATCTCAAAGGATACTTCAATTGTTGCAACAAATAATTAACAAACAAATGTCTATGTTGTGTATCAGTAATAGTGTACTTTATCTTACCTTTTATCCTCTTGAACTTCTAGTCCACTTCCCAGACTAATTCTCTTGGTTTCTGATTGATCTCTATCATTTCATTCATAAAATGGTCTTTTGAGCTTGGTTTCTAAAATTCATTAATTAAATGCCTCTTCACCTCTACTATAGTTGTAGGGATTCTTGTCGAATTATTTGTTGTGAGACCCATGTACCAGTCTAATACACAGTCCGTAAATGTGATTTCCAACTGTGTGAACTTTGTATCTTCGTCTGTAATCTGCTTTTCTATCCATATATTTTCACAGATAAACAAATTATTTTTTGGATCATCTGAATCGTCCCCTCAGAACTATGGTAACCTAATAGTTGGATATTGTCCTGCCATTATGAAATTTGTTGAACTACCACCTCCATGCGGTTTATATACTTGAATGATAATTTCTAAACTTGTACTTCTGCTTGATTTTCCATTGGACCCACATCCTGAAAAAATTCTTCTACCACTAATCACTTATCGGTTAACCGGTTCTTCTTCATATGTATTAGTCACACATGGGGTTATCGGTTCCACACTAATTCAAATCTGTAATGGAGAGCCTTCTTTTGTGCCAAAACCATGACCTTTGGTGTTTATCTCATATGTGGCATGCAAGATATCCTCAATATGCACTGTGGCACAGAGATTCTCTACCTCTTCCTCGTTGTTTTCCAATCCCTCTTGCTCGACTATTTCCCTCTTCTTATTATTCATCTTATACTAGTAGGGTCGTCTCTTGCACGTCCCACCTGTTGTCCTTATGATTTCCCTAGTTTTTTCATCAGGCATCATGATGGGATCCATTGCTTCCTTCTTCTAGCTACTCTCCAAATCCTTCATCATTTCTCAGATCTTCCTTAGTGCTTCCCTCAACTCCCCCATGCGTGCATAGTGATTTAGTTATCTGAGTCCATGGTCATCATGCCTTTATCATGTAATAAGATCTTGATCGATGTGTAAATATACCTAATGTACCTCCATCTGGGTCCCTTTAAGAAATCCTACTCTTCAACAGTATATGAATTCCTTGTACCTACTACAAACTCAGTGATAAACCCTATAGTAATACTGTCTAACCATAAATCCACTTCGCACGTGAATTTGTTATTAACCCTTTCCAGTTGCACAATATTTTTAGTAGTCCACTCTACTGGCCTATTTGATTATTCATATATGTATCCTTCAACCTTAATAACCACTCCTGTAATAGCTCTGGAAAATAACAGAAATATGCTTCATGAAAATCAGTAAACACATACCTCTGTAGGTATTGGGCGGTGTGTACCTGAAATCCTTGTGATCTTTGTGCGCAAACTCCAATTGCTTTGTCTCTAACCATATTTAAATCTCTTGATTCGTAGGATTCCATGGCATGAACATCCCTTTCTACCACTGCATCTTCTTCACCAAACCCCTTCCAGGTTATCCTTTTGAGTTCGAACCAACAACATAACCATTTGTTGGATGTATGGGTTGACCCAGGTTCTACCTTAATTCTCCAACAAAACCCTTTTCACCATCGACCCTTCTTGTAAACCACAAGGCTACACCGCGCACAGAGTTCATATCGCAGTCTCACCTGAGATAGTTTATGGGTGACTGTAGGACGCAGATGTCTGCAGTCATGGAAGGGGTTGGGGATGTTCTTTTATTTCTATTTCTACTTAAACATGCATTCTCTCATACCATTCATCAGATATACTATTTCATTCATTCATAATATTCATTCTGCATACATATTCTACTGCACACTGTAATTAAACCATTCATTCATCTAACCATTTAACCATAATTTCATAAATAACAAAAGCGTTTAGACACATTGGAACACAAGGTTTTACCATGGTTCACCACCCCTGGGGCTACCTCCACAAATATCTTTTTCTTATTTATTCTTCTTCATCAAAATAGTGTTGCATAGATTACATCATAGAATATGTGAATAGTGGTGAGGTTGACCAGTGTCCCACCAAGCTCCACAGCTTGCGACCTGACCCTCAGTTACATCTCAATATTCACTCCATCTCAGCTCCATAGCTCTCAACAATACAAAAATCAAACTAAAAAGGGTTCTTCAAAAGTAAGTTCCCTCTCTCTCTCAACAAGGACACCAAAAAGATACCATGACAAAAAGATCATCCCTCAATCTACCTCATACATTTATTTATACTACAAAATGGGTTAAAACCCATACAATATGACTCAAAAACCCTAACCCTTAAATGGATAGGTTTTCCACATATGCAACGGATTTTCACAAATCCTACCACATGTTGCTTCCTTTTCCCTTTGTTGCATTGGTCTTCCTTCTTTTCTGGCACGCCTTGCTCCCTTTGGTCCATTCTGTTCTTAACTCCCGAAAATTTTTGCTCCAACATTATGTTAAGAGTGGAGAATCTACATGGTGATATGAGAGGATCTATTGTTGGAATAAATGATTCCAATGTAGTAATTGGCCTTGGTGGGAAAATTACTTGGGATATATATGAAGGAAAAATAATTAAGGGAGTGGCTTGGCAAGATGTGGGGCAATGTTTTGGGATATATGTCCTCCTTCCATATTAGGGATCATAAGTGGATGGAATTCATGTTTAAGAATGGTGAAGACATAAAAAAAATAAGGAAGTGAAGATGGTTATGGGGATCTGTTATCGGATAAATTAGTCAATGTGAACACAAACCAATCTCCCTAGATTGGGAACCCAAAGCTAGAAAAAAAAAACACAGAACATAATACTTTCCTTAGATTCATACAATCGAAATGTTGATAAGTAAGGACTCATACCTCTTTATCGATGGTTGTCCTCACTAATTGTAGCTCATGTCTTGATTCAAAGGATTTTGAATAGAAACATGCATAAGAAAACAAGATAACCTATGAAAGCGACAATAATACTTCGACAAATCTATACAAATGACCAAGGAGTAATGTAATAAAGACAATTTACAATGAACAATCCTTATAGGAAAGAAAACATGTTACTGCGTTAATAATAATGGAAGAGTTACAACCAGTGCCTTGGTGTTGTGAGGCTCTTTCCAATGGTTCATTTCTCTAATAACCACATTTCTTCCATGAGTTCCATCACCATCAACTGGATAATTTGACATAAGAATCTCTTAAGGCCAAAGAACAATCTTCTAATCTCAAATTAGAAGATAAATCTATTAACCATTACTCACTTCTAGTTATTATGTATTAGCTATTAACCTTTTCTCATGAGATAAGTATCCTTTTATAGATTGAAGAGGAGGTTAGGATCTCCCCAAATCGGGATTATGGGTGAGATCCAAACCGATCGGAGGACACCTCATATCCGAAGCTTCTCTCTAAAAACTTCACTATTTTTTTCCCTTTTTCCTCCCTTTCAAATAGTGTTGCACCCTATAAACTAGCACAATGAGACATTGTTGCTGTCTGTAGTGGTGCAACATGCGAAACTTAAGAGTGCCGCATGCTGCAGTAGTGCAACATGCGCCACTTAAGAGTGCCGCATGATGCAGTAGTGCAACATGCGCCACTTAAGAGTGCCGCATGCTGCAGTAGTGCAACATGCACCACTTTCACAAAATAATGTTTTTAAATACATTCTGACTTCTTTCAAGGAAAGGTCTTGCTTCAGTGATCATGGATTTTAATATTTGGTAAATGGAAAGTAGGTGAACATTATCATTTGTGACAAAATAATATGTAACAAAATGACCCCCAAAGTATGAAGCTAGAAATGGGTGATAGATGGAATACTTTTCCATGTGGGTATTGAAATGAAGAACACATTGGTTGGAGACATGTAAAAAACAAACAAGGAATTACAGTACAATTAATGAGGTAGGCATTCTCATACTCATAATGAAAATGAATCAAAGCATAATTTCTTAATACAAAGATCCATGACAAGTATGATAGGTCATGGCCACCAAAGATACACTATGGATCCATGCCAATGTGTCTCAAATATGAACATAGCCACCAAAGATACATTGTGGATCTATGCAATAGTACATACTCAAAATACTCCATCGCAGCCTAGATCTATCAGATATAATCCAGGGTCTTCATATCCACTGTTCCATGGTACAAATCTAACCTTGTGAATAAAGGTGTCGAAGTCGAACATGGTAAAAATCATCTGATTACCGGTCAATGATGAAAATCGTTAACAGATGTGAAAGGAACCATCGATGATGACGATAGCCATTAAGGTACACAAGTACATTCTATTGAGCACAAATAGATGAGTTAAATTCAATCACTCATAGAATCATTCGATTGAAGGTCAATGATGAAAACCTATTGTCAAAGGAAAGGAAACTTTACATTGAGGCATGCAAGTCCCAAGGTACTGAAAATTTTCTAAACCAACTTTCTATATAATGTGCTGAAGTCGATAGAAAGTGATCCATCGTAGAAGGTTCTTGATGTATCCCCCATCAATGACACAAAAAAGGTACAAAGAATTGAAGTAGATCAGAGTATAGAGTGATTTAGGACTGACTCATGGATGTGAGATACTATAAAAGGCTTAAGAACTACGAGAATGGGCGACACAATAGAAGGCTTTGTCGATGACTTCTATTGAACATATTGATGACATGAAAATTTTCTTGGAAACACTGACTCAAAACGAGGATCATATACCAAAGTATAAATTTAGGGAGAAGTATGATCAACAAGAGACAAGTGGATTTCCCAATCTAACACGAGGAGTGAAAGGGTGACATGTTCAAGAGTGACTTGCTGCCAAAAATGAATACAAATTGTATACAAGTTCCCTTACCAATTCCCCCCCACCATTTATGGAAAGTACCTCTTTATTTTATAGAAGATTGATGAGGATAACATATTCTTGTACTATAATCTCATCCTTCGAATGAGTCCTTCGAAGTATTTTTAATGAAACCTAGGAAGGATTGGTTCAGTCCCATATGGGTCTTTCAATGTATGTTTTACGAGTCCAGAGAAAGTAAACTCGACGGTTTTTCATGTTTGGAGAGTTTGAAAAACACTTAAAGAAAACTCCAGGATTAACTTTTTTGTAAATTTAGTCCCCCAAGTCCGAAAAAGTATAAAATAATACCTAGGAGAATTCTTCTATCCATGATTGACTAGAGTATTCCCTTTTCATAATTAATCATACTTAGCCTGAAAAAGGGTTAAAATAATACTGAATAGATGCTCTTTAAAATTCTTTAATGAGTGTGAAACCAAGTTTTCTCAACAATATTTTCATATTTATAGGGTTTTGAAATGAGCTTAAAGAAAATCCCTAATATATATTTTTTATATATACATTTTTTAAAGAGTTCCGAAAGGATATAAAAAATATGCTTGACCATAAATTTATGTATCAAAATTTGACTTGTAATTTGCAAAATCATCATTTCTGCTCAAAAATTATGTCAACAAAATTAGATATTGTATAAAAGGTGCAAAAATGAAATAGAATATAAAAAGAATATTCCATTCTAGGTTAAAAAGAATAAAAGAGTAATTTATTTTTACCATTTTTGTTTTTACCTCTCAATAGTGAAAAGAACCCCATTTTGGTTAGTTCTTTAGGCAATGATTGTGGACATATCTGTGGAAGATTGTGAATTCCATCTCCACCGGGTAACAGATATTTCCCTCTCCAATTTGATGTCCAATTTTTTCATTTCAAGATAGTTTTTAGTTGTTTTTGGGATTTTTCCAAGCCCTAAAATACGCCACACAGGTTTCGCAGGGCCCCCATATCGACTATGACACCATAGGGTGTCGAAATCCTTCCTTATCGGGAAGTGAGAAAATGTCGCTCTGTGTGTAAAAAACAGGGTGCAACACACATACAACTAAAACAAAAATTGCATTTCACATTATGGGGTTTGAAAATCTAGGATGTCAGTTGATAAATAAGTTCTCTAATTGTTGTTTGCAGGATTTTCATTAGACAAAATGTTGGAGTGGAGGGAGAGAGAGCATGAAATGGAGTATTAAATTGTGGCCAATGATCCAAATACCATGTTGTCACTCCAAAGGTTCATATTAGCAAAATTCTTCTAGTTTCATGGCATGAGGGCCCAGGTTCATTTATTAGAATTCCTTGTAAAGATGTGGGAACCCGATGATCTAGACTTGGAAATTGAATATATTTACTTCTTGATTTGGATCTCAAGATGAGGAGAGAGATTTTCTTTGTTTGGATTCAGAGGAGGTGGTGAGAAGACCGAAAGGTACATCTCACAACATTGCATTGCAGGTGCCAGAAAAAGCAACGGGAATATTCCAACAAAAGTGTTGGAGATATTTCCTTAAGAATCGTCCTTTTCACTATTACTCGATTTGTTGGAAGTGTGGCTCCTCACTTGGCTACCAATTCTCAAATGTAATATGTCATTGATTTTATGGCACCCACAATATTTAACTTGTGTGAAGGGATTCTTGAGAGCATGAAAGACCAATTGACCAAGTGTAAGATAAGTCGATTGAAGCAATTTGGTTATGGTTTGATTTTGGTATCTTTCTTCCTTGATATAGTTCCACTATTACATCTGTAGATTATGGATTTATATGAAGACCCTGACCCACAAGAGCCTCGTATGAATATGTGGGCGGATATGATGGAATGCCATGGTGATGGTCCAATAGTTTCATATGATGAGAAGTTCTTCAAATGGATGAAGAAACAACTCATCATGATCAAACACTATGATTATACATGGATGGATTTCCGAGGAGATACAGACTTAGTCCTTTTAGAGGGATACTAGTGGAATAATCTAGGTAAAAAAAAACCATTTTTTTTTAAATGTTTTTGTTGTATTGAGACTAATTTTGTTTTCATCCTGAAGATATCGAGCCAAACAGACCATATGGGACTTCTCCGATACAGAGGCGAGGCGATAAGGGTGCGATGGTTGCTTATGATCGTGAATAAGTAGAGGAGCTCAAGGAAATAGAACATAACCTCAAGGGGTTGACCTAGGGTATACCGGATATTCAAATCGATGATCTGCCACGATGATACCAATGGCACACTACGGGAGTATCTAGACACATAGCTCATTTTCTTCAACGAGTGGCTCATGCCATAGTATGCTACCATGAGAATCATGGACCTAGAGATGACTAGGATATTTTTAGTTTTTTGGTTATCGACATGTATTGATATAAAATCTGTAGGCTTTGTGTTGTCCCATCACATTTTGTAAAACTTTTTGAAAACTTAATATAAGACGATTTATATTTCTGTTCTATTTGGTGCAAAATGAATATGTGAATTTTACAAATTTTGCAAATGTCTATGTAATACATAGTTAGCTAAAGCATATGTTAATGTATTTGGATTTCTTGGAATGTTTTGATACTCTAAATAGTCAAAATCTCTTTTCAGGAGACAAACCCTTAAATATACTCGTAAAAGAGTAGGAATTATGATAGAATAAACGATACTTAACTGTAGTACCACAAGTTGAGAGTCAAGTCGAACAAATAAGAAATGAATTCCAAGTGAGATAGATTCAGTTGACATTTCAATAACTGCACTATATTCCGCGATATTGATAGTTACACGACCAAGACATATACCATGCAGACTTATCAACTCATCGGTAGGAATGTAGATTTCCCATGCAGCAGAAGCAAGGTTTTGAGTACTGCAACTATCACCATAAAAAAATCCAATATAATGTGAAGGGACCAATGATATCTGAAAACCAAGCACAATGCAAGATAAGCAGTAGACAAAAATCATTGAAAAAGGTGATAATAACACACCAAACTACGATACAATATATACAAATCACTTATGTATAATGAATCTAGGCATAGTACTTCTTCAGATAAATCCCATTCCAAGTCTCACCCAAAGGAATCCCATAATAATCCACTAACTCATAGGAACCTTTCTCTAATACACATTTAATGATATAAGGGCCATGCCACATGGGATTGAATTTACCTGCCCCCAATACTTCACAATCTTGATCATATAACAATACCAAGACACCTTCCGAAAACACACGAGGTCTAATAGTTTTATTATATTGAGCTTTGACATGTTTCTTATGGGTTTCATTACCCAGAGAGACATCACGACGAGTTTCATTTAATCTTTTCAAGTACAAAAGATGTTCTTCCTCGACAGTGGTATTGGGAAGTATTTCGACAACTAGTTTCAAGGATGGTATTTCGCATTCAATTGAAAAAATGAATTCTAAACCATATTCTAGATGGAATGGCGTAAAAACCATGGTCGTTTTGATTGAGATTCAATATTCCCATAATGTCGAAAAAAACACCATATGCCAATTCGATTTGTGAATCCCTATCATCCTACGAAGAATCATTGTCAAAACTTTGTTTAGAGCTTCGACTTGGTCATTGGCCTATGGATATTAGGGAGTTGAGTTTTCATGTCGTAAACCCAACTTGGCGGTTAATTATGACATCATGTAATTTCTAAAATAAGTTCCATGATTGGTGATAATGGATTGGGGCACACTGAATCAAGCAATAATGTGATTAAAAATGAAAAGAGTTGTAATTTTCTTAGTTTTATTGAATGTAGGCATTTCCTTGGTCCACTTAGTGAAATAATCCACGAAGACAATAATATACCCATGCCCCCCGACCAAGTGGGGGTTACATGTCATGAAATCAATGCCCCATTCGGAAAATCGACTAGAAAAAACTATAGGGTGAAGTGGAGAAGGAGGCACACACATATTACGATTATAGATTTGACACGCATGATATTTTTGGACTGCAATGATGCAATCCTTAAATAATGACGACCAAAAATATATGGCTCGTAGAATTTTTTGGGTAGTGGCATACCCAGACATATGACCACCACATTCTCTGGCATGACAATCATTAAGATCTCTCTCATCTTCCTCATGTGTTAAACACCGTCGAAAAATGGAATCGACACCATGACGATAAAGGGTATCACCAACAATTATGTATTGTCAATCTTGGTATCTAATTCAACGTCATTCAGTGAAGACAAATTAGGGTAAAATTTTTGGGTTTGGAGATAGATTATGATGATGATGATGATGATGATTAGCGTCCACTGAGACCTAATTGGTCTATCATACCTTAAGAGTGTAAGTGATTACTTGTGATTCTTTAGAATTTTGTTTCTTTGCTAAAAAATCATTAAGAGAAGCTTTCCAAGATCACCATACTTTTGTTGAGTTAAGAGGTTAGGAAGGTTGGTAGTGTGATCAATATTTTGAAAATGAGATCTAATATGGGTATAGGCTGGACAATCTAAGAGAAAGTGATTTTCATCTTCAACCTTCTTAGTGTCACAAATGTGACACACTCTTTCATCCCACGAATATGAAGAACTGATCAGAAAAAGAGATTTATCGGGAATCAAATCTTCTGCCACACTTTCTTTGACTCAACAAATTAATTTCTTTTACTTGGATTTCTCAAATTCCAAATCAAACTCTTATAGGATAACAATCCATTTGGAGTATTTTCCCCTAAGAACCTGTCTAGTCAGAATATGTTGCATGGGGTTGCAATAAGAAATGATGGTGGTTTTACGTAATAAGATGTAGTGATAGAAACATTGGAAAACTTTAATAACCAATGCCAATTTCTCCACATGTGAATATTTGATTTCAGAAGTGGTAATACTCTGACTTAAATTGTAAATCACATGTTTAGCATGTGATTCATCCTCTTGGACAAGCACCATATAAATGGTACTGTCAGAAGCGACAATGTACAAAAAGTAATCTTGACTATAATATGGGGGATGTAACAATGGTGTATGACTTAACACGTGCTTCAAATCATCAAATTCCTTTTGAGCGATGTCATCCCAAACAAAGGGAATCCCTTTATTAAGAAGTCGAGTAAAACCTTTGGTCAATTCAGTGTATTCGAAAGTGAATCGATGTAAACAATTTTATTTCCCTTCCAAACTTTGGAGTTAGCATAACATAGAAGGAGGAGGTAATTTCAGTATGACCTAAATATTCAAGAGATCAACCGGGATCCCATTCTTGGATATGATGAAACCTAAGAGGCATATTGATTCCACAAAAAATACACATTTATGTGGATTCAAGAGAATATTGTAATGTCAAAATCTAAGGAATATGGTGCGTATATGTGTCAGATGATCTTGACATCGCATGGAATGTGTAGGAAAATCATCAAGATATGGTTGAACAATATGCTTAATGTCGTGAAATGAATAAGACATAACTCATTGAAAAGTATCACCAATGTTCTTAAGTCCGAAAGGAAGCTTTCGACTGGCAAAAGTATGCCAAGGAAAAATAAAAGTACCTTTATGTTGATCCGATGGTATTATATCTATTTGATTATAGCCAGAAAAACCATCCATAAATGAGAAGATTTCACTGTCGGAATAGCCATCGATTATATGGTTGATAAAAAGGGGTTGGATAATTATATTTTGGACAAGATCGATTAATATCCCTATAATCAATACATACACAGATTGTTCATTATTTCTTTGTGACATGAACAATATTGGAAACACAATCAGTCAGAGGTACAGGATAAATAAAACCTACTTTAAGAAGTTTTTTAACTTTAGATTCAATAGAAGCAACTTTTCGTGGATGAACACGTTGAATCTTTTGCTAAACAGGTTTGGCTTCAAGATATGTCTTAATTTCTTGAATGATAATTTGTGGGTCGATACCTAGAATTTCTTCATAAGACCAAGAAAATACATCGCAAAATTCTTGGAATAGGGCAGTATAAGTTTGGATTTCATTAGAGGAACAAGAGGCACCTATATGAATGTTTTCCATGACCTTAGGGTTTACCGATATTTATTGGCATATGAATGGAGATATTCCCTAAATTCTCTTCAGATAAAACATCATGGAATAAGATGGGAGTTTGGGAATTCTCAATTTCCTCAGATGGAAATGAAGATTCTAAATGACTCTTAATAGTATAGAGCTCAGGGAGAAACGAGGAACGATGACGACCATCATCCCATGGAGTGTCCTCTAAATACATAATATCCATGATACTTTCATCAATAGGGAATGTATCATCAAAAGGATAAGGAGATGTCGTATAAATAAGCCAAGAGGAGTGAGAGTATTCATCTAAAATCGATTTTTTTCGATCATCAATATCAAAACTGACCAATTGTTGGCAGATTGGTTTACTCAGTCATTGTTACCTCCTATTTACTGTGATGTCACTATGGGTGGTGATGTAACCGAGGATAAGTCTATTGCTCGTGCTCAGTATTTGGATCTTGTATATTCACAATCTAGCACATTATATGATCTGATTCCACAGGCTCCTCGCCCATCGACTTGTTGGCATGTTTTACAGACAGTGTATGCTTGTCATTGATGGAAAGTACAACAAAAAAGATGGCAACAAACATGCAAAGGATTGTAGGCAGGTCATTGATGATAAGATCAGAGTAAGCATCGATGAAAAATAGGAACAAAGTAATCTTAGGAGTAATTAGCGCAGAGTCAATCGCAGTGCCTAAGCTCGGGAGGAGAAGTGTCAGTGATGATTGGATCCCATTTAAATTCTTGAGAGAAGGAGGATCATCAGATCTGATTGTAGACAAGAAGAACGTGCAGAAGAGGAGGACATATCTCAGGTGTCAAATCTGAGCATAATTTCCGACCATCGTTGGATCAGGGAGAACATGCACGTTCATTAAAGTGCAAGGAGAAGCAGGTATACAAAATCCCGAAAGAAGGAGGAACGTCCATATATGGGAAAGACACATGGACATAGATCAACATTTCGTTGACTGGAAAGTCAAAGGTATGAAATTCTCCAGCCTTTCACCTCTCGAACTCGCGATATGTGAAATCGTGAAATAATATCAACCGTTAGATTGAGGCCAAATATGGACCGTTGATCAGGCACAACGAAGGCTCATGGAGTTGCAAAGTCTCGATAAAATATTGACCGTTGATCCAAGAGGGACGCGTGGCAGAAGATTAGAGCATGTCAAAGACTCCATTTCGGGGTTTCGCGAATCACGACTTGGAGAGGCAAGAAACAATACCACAGGAATGCCGAAATCATGAAATGATCTGAGCCATCAGATCAAGGGTTGATTGGGACCATTGATCCCATGCCATTTTGGAATTTCACAGATCGGTAGTTGGAAGCATCAAGAACATTCACCACAAGAATGACGAAATCGCGATTTGCGAAATCGTGAAATGATCTGAGCCGTTCATTCGAAGAGATCGTGGACCATTGATCCGACCCCCTTCGATGTATTAGAGACCGGGATTTCGGTTACCGGGAGATGGAGAAGTCAGAGACTCTCAACATTAGGAGTCTCGAAATGCCGAAAAATGAAATCTCAAAAAGCACTTTATGAACAAGCTCTTGGTCATGGCCATGATCATATAGAGGAAGGAGCTAGCACAGAAAAGCTCTGTTTCAGAGTTTCGGAGATCGCGACATGGACTGGAGAGACACTTGGCCACAGGAAAGCCGAAATGATGAAATACAAAATAAAGGCAAGCTTATGAAGATCATTCAACGGTGCAAATGAAACTGAAGGAGATCAGAGGGCTACTGTTGCACGACACAGTGAACCTACCAGAAACCAGTGATGAGTTCTACCAGAGGACTCGAAGACACTTTGAGGTGATTGACAGAGGAGGTGAAGAGTCTCAAGAGATCAGCCAGTAGAACAAAGACTGTTCGTGGAGGTGAATGACAAGTGGATGAGCATTGAAGTTTGTAACTGAAGCAGAAAGTATAAGCTCGACTATGCAAGAGAAGACGAGGAGTCTTGACTGCCAGAGAGGTTGAGGAATCTCAGCATGAAATCCAGTGATGTTGAACACATGGGCAAGCCACCAGAAAAGATGAAGGGTTACCATGATGATCAGACAGAGCACTCGATATGTGGAAGAGATTAACACAGTTTGAGAAGGCAGAGGCATGGTGTACATTGCATGCACAAGGTGTACATAAGATATAAGTACACGGGACAGAGAAGTGATGAGGTTGTTGTTGCTACGGTGGGTGATGCATGCAGGAAGAAAGAGGTGAAGTGCAGGAGCTGGTATGGCCAGAAGAGAAAAGGGGGATTGAACGGGAATGGTGTACAGAGCACAAAAGGAAGAAGAATAGAAAGTGAAATGTATGCATGTAGGAAGACTGTGAGGCAGACAGAGCAGTGAAATCTTGCAGAACAGTGATGAGACTGGTAAGTTGTTGTTAAAGATTATATCACTGTAATAAGTTTCAGTAACACATATTGATAATCCATGGTGGTAGGGAGGTGCTAGGGAGGTCTGGTGTCCTCAAAGGTTCAAGTGGGTGCTTGAACACAGGGAGTAGTAGCTTCCTTCTAGTTGGTGCTAGAGAAACTAGGGAGTAGGTGCTTCCTTCTATTTGGTGCTAGAGAAACCAGGGAGTAGGTGCTTCCTTCTAGTTGGTGCTAGAGAAACCAGGGAGTTGGTGCTTCCTTCTAGTGGGTGCTAGAGAAAAACAGACAGTTGGTGCTCTCAGCAAGCTGCAGCTTGCAAAAACAGAGGTTGTAGCCTCACAATGAGTCGGTGCTCATATGTATGATAATGTAAAGAATGTAAATATTACTTATCATATAAAGAAGAAGAGGTTTTTATCCTGTATGGGTTTCCTCTGGAAATATTTGTCTCTGTGTTTCTCATATATGTGTCTGATGCTGAATGTGCCATTGTTTATTTCCCTGCATTATTGTGATCATCATTGATTTCCTTGTAAAGATTTTAAAAGAAACATAATTGTTTAAGCACAGTGACAACTGATTCACCCCCCCTCTCAGTTGTCCAACAATTGGTATCAAAGTTTCCCCCTTTTATCTAAGGGTAGATCCTAGAGCTTAAACATGTCAAGCCATGAAGGAAATTCAACCAATAAGGCCCCTCTGTTCAATGGAACAAACTTTGCCTTCTGGAAAGTTAGAATGAGAACCTACATAATGGTTTTAGGTGTAGATGTCTGGGATGTGGTAGATACTGGTTATGTAAAGCCAGTTGTGCTAGCTAATAAGGATGACAAACTAGAATTTAGCTTCAATGCTAAGGCTATGAATGCTATATTGAGTGGGCTTGCAGAAGTAGAATTCATAAAAGTTATGCACCTAGGAACTGCCAAAGAAATGTGGGACAAACTTATTAGCAGTTATGAGGGTAACGAGAAGGTAAAGGATGCAAAGCTTCAAACCTACAGAATACAGTTTGAACAACTGACGATGAAGGAAGATGAAACTGTTGGAAAATACTTTTTGAGAGTAGAAGAAATGGTAAATGAAATGAAGGCACTTGGTGAAACAATTGAGGAACCTTATTTAGTTCAGAAAATCTTGACATCTCTCCCAGATAGGTTCAACCCGAAGGTCTCTGCTATAGAAGAAATTAATGATCTAAAAACCTTTGAGTTTGATCAACGTCTAGGAACATTGACTGCATATGAAATGAGAATAGTTAAAGATAAACCCACTTCCATAGAAGCATCATTTAAAGCAGACAAGAATGAGGATTCTGAGCTTGATGAAATTGAAGCAAAATTTGTGAAGAGACTGAAGAAGGGATCAGGAAAATACAAAGGTAAACTGCCTTTCAAATGTTTCAACTGTGGTAGGATAGGTCATTTTGCAAATAAATGTCCCCACAAAGGAAAGGATCATACATGTGATGATGAGGAGAAGTACAAACACATAAATTTCTTTAAAGAGAAAAACTTTAAGAAGAAAATTCTGTGCATAAACAATGATGATAATCCTTCAGATGATGAAGAAAATGACTCCTCTATTGAAGATAAACTAAATGACTTCATACTTATGGACAAAGAGGATTATGATAATAAAATAACATGGAGTGATGTTAATGAAGAAGAAGCTGTGGTTGACATGGAAGGAGAACTGATCAGTGCACTGGAAGAGATTGACAGACTAAGAATCAAGAACAGAAAGTAAAGACAATTGCTGATATAGTTCAAGAAAGACAGTAAAAAACCTGATGAAGACCTTGTCCTACTAAAAGTAGAATTAGAAGAGGCAAAGAAAATCAAAGACATTCTGAAACGACAGTTATCAGAAAAGAAGGCGAGATGTGAAGCATTAGAAGAAGAAGTAGTGAAAACTAGGAAAGAGATGGAGAAGTTTCAAACCTTATATAATCATAATCTGTCAAGTATCAAATCCTCAGAAGGATTAGCCACCATTCTGAATTAGCAAAGGAATCCAAAGTTGAAAACTGGTTTGGGTTATGAAGAGGGATAAAGTAGTGGCAAGCCAAGAAACGAAGAACCCATCAAGTTCGTCAAATGTACAACCAATAACAACAACGAACCTGCAGGAACAAAGGAAGACAATCAACCGCCCAGGACGAGTAAGGTAAAAGATGCTAGAACTAAATCTATAGAACAAAGAAGTAATGCTCTAACTGTTGAAAGACGTCATCAACCTGGAAGAAATCGATTTGCACAAAGAAGACAACCATTTCCTAGGTACAAAGAATTTTTCCATGGCTATTGTTTCTACTGTTCTAACTTTGGTCACAAAGCTGTAAATTGTTCCTTAAGACTTAGACATGAGAAATTAAGATT
>SNQJ01S0003631.1:121123-134594 GCA_010110895.2 Picea sitchensis
TCTTGTACTTGAAAATTTAAGTGGGGTAAAAGGAGGTTGCCCCCTCGAAGAGGCTTATTATCTGAAATTATCTCTTTTTCAAGGCGTTGAGTACTTTTCCTAAGGTTTTTCTATGCTATATTGATGTTTGGTTCTTAACATTGATAGAGGAGGTGAAGAGTCTCAAGAGATCATCCAGTAGAACAAAGATTGTTCATGGAGGCGACTGATAAGTGGATGAGCGTTGAAGTTTGTAACTGAAGTAGAAAGTATAAGCTCGACTATGTCAGAGAAGACGAGGAGTCTCGACTGCCAGAGAGGCTGAGGAATCTCAGCATGACATCCAATGATGTTGAACGCGTGGGAAAACCGCCAGAAAAGTTGAAGGGTTACCATGATGATCAGACATAGCACTCAAGATGTGGAAGAGATTAACACAGTGTGAGCAGGCAGAGGCATGGTGTACATTGCATGCACAAGGTGTACAGAAGCTATAAGTACACGGGACAGAGAAGTGATGAGGTTGTTTTTACTGCGGTGGGTGATGCATGCAGGAAGAAGGAGGTGAAGTGCAGGAGCTGGTATGGCCAGAAGAGAAAAGGGGGATTGAACGGGAACGGTGTACAGAGCACAAAAGGAAGAAGAATAGAAAGTGCAATGTATGCATGCAGGAAGACTGTGAGGCAGACGGAGCAGCGAAATCTTGCAGAACAGTGATGAGACTGGTAAGCTGTTGTTAAACATTATATCACTATAATAAGTTTCAGTAACACATATTGATAATCCATGGTGGTAGGGAGGTGCTAGGGAGGATTGGTGTCCTCAGAGGTTCAAGTGGGTGCTTGAACACAGGGAGTAATAGTTTCCTTCTAGTTGGTGCTAGAGAAACCAGGGAGTAGGTGCTTCCTTCTAGTTGGTGCTAGAGAAACCAGGGAGTAGGTGCTTCCTTCTAGTTGGTGCTAGAGAAACCAAGGATTTGGTGCTAGAGAAAAAAAAAGAGTTGGTGCTCTCAGCAAGTTGTAGCTTGCAAAAACAAAGGTTGTAGCCTCACAATGAGTCAGTGCTCATATGTATGATAATGTAAAGAATGTAAATATTACTTATCATATAAAGAAGAAGAGGTTTTTACCCTGTATGGGTTTCCTCGGGAAATATTTGTCTTTGTGTTTCTCATATATGTGACTGATGTTGAATGTGCCATTTTTTATTTCCCTGCATTATTTTGATCATCATTGAGTGCCTTGTAAAGATTTTAAAAGAAGCATAAGTGTTTAAGCATGGTGACAACTGATTCACCCCCCCCTCTCAGTTGTCCAACATGACTAATCCAATTACTATACCTCTTACAAAATCTCACATCGTTGATGGTGTGGTAGGTTCTGTTACCCAAGACTCTACGAGTAAAAATTCCAATCAATCTAACCCTAAGTTTACTTCTACCACTACCACTCAAAACACTTCTCCTCCTGCTACTACTACTGGTAATTTTTTTTATATTAACACGGTCCATTCCACAACTACTGGTAAATATCAACAACCCGAAAGTAAGAAAAAGGGAAAAGGAAAAGCTAAGAAAAATTACCCACAACAGGAGAAACCAAAAAATCAACCTTCTGAGGATACATAAAAGTGCAAGCCTAAATATCCTTGTCTCATTTGCGAAGAAGAACATTATACTAAGGATTGTCTGTGTCATGTCGATGTTAATTGTTTCCCTAAAGGAACTTCAACCGCACCTGTCATTTTGACAAATAATTTCCCATCTCAGTAGACTCAAATGGTTGTGCAAGATCAACCCTCTACTATTATAAACCTAAATTTATTTCCACATGAATATGTGGACTTTGGCCCTCTTACTTGCATTTTTTGTCAATGCACTGTTGAGTTGCTCTTCTTAAACACCATTTTTTTTTAAGATGTACATGCCCTGCACCACTACTACCCGCGTACATACGCTTGTTGCACCACTACAGCTCATGTACATACACATGTTGCACCATTACAACCCACATATACTTGAAAATTTTGAAAAAAATAAAAAGTTGCAAGGAATTCATTGAGATTACATGCTATTGGGTAGTTTCCCAACTAATCCACTGCCTATAGCCCGTCACCCAACCGAATAACCATCCTTTTGTCATATAAAAGGAGTTGTTGGGTTCTCATTTTACATCCATACATAAGAACAATGAAACTCTTCTCGATTTCACATCCCCTCCTTTCCCAAGTTATTGCAGCCCTTTTGTGAGAATTGCCTCAGAATTCCCCCATTAGCCCTTCTTCCTCCATCAGAAACCATTCAAGAAGAGATCAGAAGGTTGAGAGGAGAAGCCATACAAAGGTGCACTTAGATATTGATGAAGAGGAACCCAAACCAAGTTCGTGGAGCGGTAGCCGACTTTGATTGTAAAGGTATAATCATTGAGTTATTAATAAAAGAATTACTTTTCATGACCCAAATCATGGTGTATTGAATGCTTTTATTGGTTTATGTTTTGTCATTCTAACATATAACCTAATTTGTATATGAAATAGAATGCTTGTATTTTTCTGTTTGTCTATCTTTGAATGCAAGTCATCCCTGGGAGGAGGCGTGCAATCAACAAAACTTTCAAGTGCGAGGGGATCATCATCGGACGCAGAGTAGAGGTATAGTTACCCGATATCCCTCGTCTTTGATTTTCTTGTATAAGTTTTGGTATGCTTGGGGTAGTTTAGAGAAGTAGTTGAATTTTAGACAGTTAACTGATCTACCTACATTCTAAACCCTGGTGTAGTCATAAGGGGGGGTTTCCCGCTAGCAGAACTGGCGACCATACTGGGGAAGCCTCTAGGGTTTTTTAGGGGATTTTGAATTGTTTGATTGGTTTTTCTGCCTTTCGAGTTTCTGTTGAGTCTTCTGAGTCTTTTAAGGGATTCTGGTCACCTTCAGGTGTCATGCCAGTTCTCCATGCCCTATAAGACTGTATGTTTCTTTTAAAAAAAAATAAGTACAGAGGTGTATGCGCCCCGCTTTGGGTCATCCCGCGTACATACACACTCTGATCAATAAACAACCCGCATACATACACAGGCTACTAAAGCAACAATAACGTATCTGGTTCAAATTTTTTTTTAGGAAAAATATGCAGTCAACCTCTTTACTGATTGAGGTTTATACTTCTCAGGGTTTCTTGATATAGTTCAGAGTCTCTGTTTTTACAACCATACCCTGGGTTAGATTTCAGTTTACTTGTCTTTTTGAAGTTTCTTGTGTTCACTTATGAAAGGGTTTTAAGCGACTCTTTGATTGATTGGTCTGCCTGTTTGGTTTCTTTAGTGATTCCATATGATCTCTAGTGGGCCAAAGATTTGTTTCAGTCTTGTCTTGGTGTTCTTTTTACCCCTTTCACTTGCTTAAAAAAAAGAGAAAAAAATATTTATTTCAGTTTTTTTGTTTGAAGAAATTAAAAAAAAAAAAAGATTTTTCACTTTTAGTTTGGTGAAGTAGTTGGAGTTAGTTATTTTACTAGAAAGAAAAAATAGTATTTTTTTAAGTTCTTTACTGATTTCTTGAAACTAAGTAGCTTGTAGTCAATCGAAATTTTGTTTTAGGTCTTATTTTTAAAGATCTTGGAAAAAGTTAGTTAAAGAAGAGTTGGTTACAAAGAGTTAGTTGTAAATCTTTACTTTTGACTAGAAGTAATTTTTCTTTCAGAGTTTCGTCTTTTTCTCCTCTTTTCGTCTCTCATAACATCACTAGTTTCATCACCATATCCTTTCAGTTAATCAAGCCATTAGAACAAATGATAAATCTAAAATTAATTAGACTTTTATGTAGGGTCAACCAACTAGTTTAGGGTTAGGGCCTTGAATTAGGTTGGAGAGGAAACTCTTCAAGGCCGTTAAATAAACATTGGAGTCAGAGATAGGGAGCGTTAAAGTCTAGTGACACAAAATTTATCCGAGACCCCCTATAACACAGGGGCTAAACAAAAGGTCACGTGAGGAAAGGCACTGAAGATAACCCATCCAAAGCCGGACTAAACATAGTGGGGAACACATATTGAGGATCTATCGTTGGAATAATGCCGACTGGATTTGCCTACAAAGATTTGTGGACCTCGAATCCATTCAATATCCTCTTTTGTCTTCTGGACCAATTGCTTTCAATACCCTCGATAGGTTTTAGACTTGTTATCCTGCTCATTGCGGTCCACCTGACTATCGATTGTACCTGCCTGGTGTGATTACAAGCTAGTAACTTAGTTACCCATATTCTAGGGACTTACATGGGTGACTGTGGGGGTATACCGCAGTACCTAAGGGAGACATTGGGTGAAACTTTGTAGAGTATACCCGGAGGGTTCTTCCGTGTTCGAGTTGCACTTGTACCGATTAGTTGCTCTAGTGTTGATTGGCATAACTCTCCTTCCTACTAGATAGTCGTCTTCTTGATTTTCCTTTAGAAACTTTTAGTGTGTGCTCTGTGCTCCCTAGTTTTCCATAGTGAGTTAGTCAGTCATTTATTTGGGTCTCTAACCTAAGGTGGTATACTTCCCACTCCATCAATTGTGAGGAATTTTTGGTCTTCCGCTTAGAAACATGGAGCCTCCTCTTTATAAGTGTTGATTTGATAACATTGGTTCGTCAGAGTGAGTGTGTGAGACTTTTACGGACTTGAACAATTCCGCAAGGGGAGAACTTGTGCATAAGATATCCATGGAAAGAGTTATTGAAGATACCAACCAAGGAACCCATTCACTAGGGGATTCTTTTTCTTTTCCTTTCTTCGGAAATGTTGGTGTCCCTTTGATGGCCAGTTTGTACATTCTTGGGTTGAATGTGGGACTACCGGTTTGGTTGGGTACCATTCCAAATGTCCCGAATGCTCTTGATTCTTCTCAGTTAATCACTTTATGTCATGGGAATCATGTTGATGTTCCTTCTTCAACGAAATCTTCTTCTCCTCCTTCTACCTTCTCTGGTGAAAGTACAGATACTAGTAATCGGAAGTCTAAACGAAATAGAAAGAGGAAGAATAGGAAGAAGAAATAACCAACCTTGGCGAGTCATGTTGGAGATAGTTCCTCAACCATAGATGATTTTAAGGATGGAAAACTATTTTAAAATGTAGGATCCTCGACGAATCATACTAATCCATCATATGAAAACTACAAATGTTTGGCAATATTTTTGTAAAAATATTCAAATTTCTAAGGATTTTATATAGTTTGTATAAGATGTTGTCGATTTTTAAGGTAAATTAATTATATCCTATAGAATTTGGGCGAATCATTTTTAGAATAACGAATCACTTTTTGGGAAAACCTTAGAAAATTAGCCCATGAGCGAAATTTAGCCCCTAAAATCATCCTTGTCCTCAAACTTTGCAAGTCATGCTAGAGGTAAGCACCCAGCCTCTGCAAGTCATGTTGGGGAGGTAAGCACCTACCGTGAAGTCATGTTGTGGGGATTCTGTACCACTACAAGTCATAATGGAAATAGGTCTATAGCCTCTGTAAGTCATTTTATCGACCCATCACCAACCTCTGCAATTCATGTTCGATATGCGCAACCAACTACGACTAGTCATGTTGGGGGCATTTATTCTATTGAGAAACCTAGATGGATAGGACGTAAGCCTGAGTTCCCTTGTAATCTTTGCAAGGGAGATCACCTTACTCATTTTTTCCCTGGCATTCCAGAGGTAAGAATATTGTGGTCCATGTATGCAAGCTCCTCTGATTCTGAGTCTTATAAGGTTTCCTCACAGTCTATTCAGTCTTTGGTTGATGAAGTTTTCATGCCGATGTAGTCTTCGGCTGATCCCACTCCTCTTTTGGGGGATGAGGTGCCTTTAGACCATGTAGTCTCGTAGCCTATTCAACCATTGGTTGAGAAAGTGGTCACACCGATGCAGTCTTTGGTTGATCCCACTCTTCTCTTGGAGAGTGTTGATTCTACCAAAGTGGTCACGTTGATGCAGTCTTTGACTGATGCCACTCTTCTCTTGGAAAGTGTTGAGTCTACCAAAGTGGTCACACCGATGCAATATTCAGTTGATCCCACTCTTCTCTTGGAGAGTGATGTGTCTACCGACTATGTTTTTAGCATTTCCAGTTCAGTACTTTCAGAATAATGGGGAATTCCGCTCACTTCAAGCACACCCCCTCCAAGCCTTAGGATGGATTCCTTTGATTGGAATGATCTTGTTGAGCCTCGTCTTCCTTCTTCTGCACCTTTTCAAATAAGGGTTGAAGTTAATTCAACAAAAAATTATCCATGTATTGTGGATGAAGGAGCCTCCACAAGTATTTTATCCTCCTTGGTTTGGAAAGCTTTGGGTTCTCCCGAGCTTGTATATGCTTCACATGAGCTGTTGGATTTTGATAGACGTCCTAGTGAACATTTGGGGATTGTTCCTCAATTTCCTATCTCATTAGTTGGGAAGATTGTCCTTGTTGTTGTTATAGTGGTGAAAGGCCCATCAGATTTCAATATACTTATCTAGCGTGATTATGTATATGCTATGAACGTTGTGGTGTCTACGCTCTTACAGGTGATGCATTTCCCTCATAATGGAAGAATTGTCACTATTGACCAGCTGGCATATGATAATCACCAGCCTTATTCGACATTATTTCAGGATACCCCTTTATATGTTCCTAGTGTTTGTGTAGACTCTACCTTTCCATAGGTTAATTATGTGGTGTATTATCCTCGGTGTTCAATTGCTTCTGGGCAGGAACCTATGCAATCATGTTTTCCTTCTCGAGACTTGGTCTCAGCAATTGATCCTTTGGTTTATCCAATGAGGGCATGGGAGCCCTTGCTTCCCCCTCTTGGTCCAAATGGTCTTGAGTCTATTTTTTATTATGATCTCAATGTGTGTAGATCCTCAAGCCCTCATTCTTGTGATTCTTTGCTGATAAACTCTGCCAGTCCTGGCTAGAACCTCCATCGTTATATGGAATATGGTCAATTTACTTCACCCTTTAGGACTATTGACCCTCATTTGTGTGATTTCTAGGATTTTGAATTTTCTTCAGATGAGGCTATCCTTGAATCCATGACTATGGTTTCTATACTGTGGGAGGACTTACACTGTGGTTTGTGTTTTCTTCCCTTTTGGGAGACTTTCCAAGTTGACTATCGAAGAGAGTCTTGGTCTGAGCCTAGCAGTGGGCTCTACCTGAACCAGTTTCATGCATGAGTTGTAGCCCCCTGTAGTCTTCTTTAAGCCCTTTTTAAACTCTCTAAACATGAAAAGATTGTCGAGCAATCTTGTTTCCCTTCACGCTTGCCAAACTCAAATATGAAGGCACGTCTATCTGGTGGTAGTTTATCCCTTTTTCGGTCTTTATGGTCAATTATACAAACAAAGGTATACTCTAGGAACTTTGGTTCACTAGAAGAGTATTCTCAGGTATAAGTTTAACCCTTTTTCGAGCCTGAGGGACTAAATTTACGAAAAATGAACTTTCTCCTTGGTTTTGGTTTATGACCTTTTTCGGGCCTTGGAGATTACTTACGAAAAAGGAACCCCCATTGAGTCCATAGTTAATATCTTTTCAGACTGCCTAAAATTGAAAATATCGTCGAGTGACCTTGTTCCTTCACACTTGTTAAATTGGTACAAAAGAACATCTGTTGGCATGAGTTTACCCCTTTTTTTGGCCTGTGGATTATGGAGGAAAAAGGTATGCCTCGGGAGATTCGTCTCGCCAAGAGAGTTATCCTCAGTAACTTTTATACTTTTTTGGGCTAAGGAGACTAAATACATAAAAAGACAGTGATTCCATAGTTAAGCTCTTTTCAGACTCCTTAAAATTGAAAAGATTGCCGAGTGATCTTGTCTTTTTTACACTCATTAAAATGGTTTTGAATAGACGTATTTTCGGTGCCAGTTTATCCCTTTTTCGAACTGATTTGACTAGCTCCGAAAAAGGTACTCCTTGGAGTCTTATTTTACATTTTTTCAGACTCTCTAAACGTGAAAAAACTACCGATCTTACCTTCATTGGGCTCATTAAAAACACATTGAAGGGGGTTTCATTGTGTCTTGTTAATCGCATTTGCATCTCTGCGTCTTTGGCCTAATTTTGACTCCATTTTGCTCTCAAATGAACCTTTGAAGCATGCCTTATACACAAGCCTTATAGCACTTTGCCTCTGTGACCTGACACCTTGACCCATGGAGGAATTTTCCCCGAGTTTCTTTTTCCTGCACATGTCTCCTTGCTCTGAGAATTAGTGCGTTCCTTGCGCTTGGAACTAGTATGATTTCTTGAGACACTCGTTCCTCCTTTGTAACGTAGCATTATTTTATTCTATTTCAAGATCTTTAAAAAATTGAAAAACACCAAAAAAAAAAAAAACCCAAAAAGATGGGATGGGAAATATATATTCTTTTTTGGCAGCACAATGAGTCGCACTTGGACAAAACACATCCTTCTGTTTGTTCATAAAGCATTGGGATCTGGTATGACCTTATGAAGTTCTTCTCGCTACATAGAGCTGCATCCTCCTCTGTTTGGTTACTCTTCCAAACACATGGAGAGTTTGCATTGCCTCTTGCATCGTGAACTTATGTCAATGTCATGCTGCCTGAGTCTAATCATATTTCATTCTTTTTTCCAAGGGAAGTTTCACCCAACCCGAGTCATCCATTCTATAGTTTGTCTCTTGACCTCATGAGTCAGACATTCTGAAAGTCCAGTAAAGTCCTGAATCAAAATCAACGAAGTTCTCTTCCTGATCATCGAGATCCTCTTGTATTTTCCCAACGATCTGTCGAAGACCTATGGGTAGTGAATTCATACACTTACATTGTTGTCCTACCCGATTTTTGAAGATCTTGAAGTTGTTGCTTGAGCTATGAAGAGCTCATCTCCAGGCATCAGGCGTTATTGGCTTCTTGAAGATGGATTCTATACTTGTATATATTTGATTTTGAGATGTAGACCCATTGTATATTGCTCACGGATATAATTTATATAGTTATATGACATGGATCTACAATGTATTTGATTGGAAACCATGATTTATTTCATCCCGAGCATGGGTATGCCTACCTTAGAGAGACAATTGTTATTTTTCACATGGCACCTCCCGAACTCTAGTCCCGGGTTCACTCATTTTGTACATTAGGGGGCATATGTTATAACCCTAAATTTCTCTAGAAATTCATACCTGTCCTTTGTCCCTTTTACTTTCATTTTTTCCAAAGCATTGTTGAATTTCTCTTCTTAAAAACCATTTTTTTTTAAGATGTATGCACCCTGCACCACTACTTCCCGCGTACATACGCTTTATTCACCACTACATATCACGTACATACACATGATGAACCATTACAACCCATGTATACTTGCAAAATTTGCAAAAAATAAAAATTTGCAAGGAATTTGTTGAGATTACGGGCTATTGGGTAGTTTCCCAGCTAATCCACTGCCTATAGCCCATAACCCAACCGAATAACCATCCTTTTGTCATACAAAAGGAGGTATTGGTGTCTCATTTTACATCTAGAAATAAGAATAGTGAAACTCTTCTTGATTTCACATCCCCTCCTTGCCCAAGTTATTGCAACCCTTTTGTGAGAATTGCCTCAACATTCCCCCATTATCCTTTCTTCCTCCATCGAAACCCATTCACTTACTAAGAAGAGATCATAAGGTTGAGAGGAGAAGCCATACAAAGGTGCACTTGGATCTTGGTGAAGAGGAGCCCGGACCAGGTTTGCAGAGCGATAGCCGACTTTGATTGTAAAGGTATAATCATTGAGTTATTAATAAAATAATTACTTTTCCTATCCCAAATCATGGTGTATTGAATGCTTTTATTGTTTTATGTTTTGACATTCTAACATATAACCCTAATTTGTATATGAAATAACTTGATTGTAGTTTTATGTTTTTTTATCTTTGAATGCAGGTTAGCCCTGGGAGGAGGCGTGCAATCAACAAAAATTTCAAGCGCGAGGGGATCATCATCAAACGAGGAGTAGAGGTATAGTTACCCGATCTCCCTCATCTTTGATTTTCTTGTATAAGTTTCAGTATGTTTGGGGTAGTTTAGATAATTAGTTGAATTTTAGACAGTTAACTGATCTTCCTACATTATAAACCCTGGTGTAGTCATAGGGTGATTTTCCTGCTAGCAGAAATCTAAGTTTACTTCTACCACTAGCACTCAAAACACTTCACCTCCTGCTACTACTACTGGTAATTTTTTTTATATTAACACGGTCCATTCCACAACTACTGGTAAATATCAACAAAGTAAGAAAAAGGGAAAAGGAAAAGATCAGAAAAATTCCCCACAACAGGAGAAACCAAAAACTCAACCTTCTAAGGATACATAAAAGTGAAAGCCTAAATATCCTTGTCTCGTTTGTGAAGAAGAACATTATACTAAGGATTTTCTGTGTCGTGTCGATGTTAATTATTTACCTAAAGGAACTTCAACCACACCTGTTGTTTTGAAAAATCCTTCCCCATCTTAGCAGACTCAAATGGTTGTGCAAGATCAACCCTCTACCTCAGGAAGCTCTTATGTACTTATGTGTCAATAAAATATTGAACATGTTTTCATAAAAACATGAACCAAAGACTATCCTCCTTCCATTGGAAGTGTTGTTGATCAACCTTCTACCTGTACTCCTACATCTACATCTACTTCACCTACTATTGGTCCTCTTCAAATTGATTGACTTGGTTCTGACACAGTGATCTGGCCACCTCCAAAAGGTGTAGTTCGTAAGTTGGCTTTTAACCCACACGCGCGAGTTGCTCAAAACTAAAATATTGTAGAAGACTTGGCTCAAGAACCCTCTGTGATGTCATCCATCAAAGTCCTTCAGACTTACCCTGTGCAATGAAGAGAATTATTGTCATCTATTAGTGGAGTTGATATGAGTGATGCGAATATGGTAGTTTTTTATTCTGAAACTCATCTTCCAAGGCTTCCCCACCAACTTGATTTTCAAATTCAAGTTATTGTGCGCGAGAAAACCATTTTTCTCCTAGTGGAGTTGCTAATTTTGTTATTATATAAATTAGTCAATGTAGACGTAGACCGATATCCCTAGCTTGGGAACCCAAAGCTAGAACAAAACAACACATAACATATTACTTTCCTTAGATTTATACAATTGAAATATCAATAAGTAAGGACTCATACCTTTTTATCGACGACTTTCCTCGCTAATTGTAGCTCCTAGCTTGATTCAAAGGATTTTGAATAGAATCCTGCATAAGAAAACAAGCTAACCTGTGAAAGAAACAATAATACTTCAACAAATCTATACAAATGACCAAGGAGAAATGTATTAAATACAATTTACAATGAACAATATTTATAGGAAAGAAAACATGTTACTGCATTAATAATAATGGAAGAGTTACAACCAGTGCCTTGGTGTTGTGAGTCTCTTTCCAGCTATTCATTTCTCCAATACCCACATTTCTCCCATGAGTTCCATCACCATCAACTGAATACTTTGACACAAGAATCTCTCAAGGCCAAAGAACAATCTTCTAATCTCAAATCAGAAGCTAAAGATATTAACCATTACTCACTACTAGTTATTGTCCATTAGCTATTAACCTTTTCTCATGAGAGAAGTCTCCTTTTATATATTGAAGAGGAGGTTAGGATCTCTCCAAATCAGGATTACGAGTGAGATCCAAACCGATTGGAGGACACCTCATATCTGAAGCTTCTCTCTAGAAACTTCACATTTTTTTTTCCTTTTTACTCCCTTTAAAACAATGTCGCACCCTGTGAACTAGCAACATGAGACAATGTCACTGTCTGCAGTGGTGAAACATGTGACACTTAAGAGTGTCACATGTTTTAGTAGTGCAACACGCAACACTTTCACAAAATAGTGTTTTTAAATACATTCTAACTTTTTTTCAAGGAAAGGTCTTTCTTTAGTGATCATGGCTTTAAAGATTTGGATGATGGAAAGTAGGTGAACACTATCAGTTGCGACAAAATAATGTGTAACAAGATCTACACTACCAACTCTAAAACATTATACTCATCGTTTCAACCCAAGAGCTAAAAGAGTCACAATTCATCCTATATGGGTTAAATTGCATGCTTTTCCCTTGGATTTTAAGAGTGAAGGTATCCTTAAAAAATAGGGAATAATATTGGTTTCTTTTTATGGTTTTAGAAGGATTCATGCTTGTCAACAATGAAATCAGTGGAAAAATATTGAATGAGATAGATTTAGGGTTATGATTGCCACACAATTTGGAAATAGAGATGGGTAATTGGAATTTCTCCCAAATTTTGGACTATGTATTGGGTGTACCATTCCATTGTGATGTTTTCCATCAATATGGACATACTAAGACATAATTTCCTTTCAAATATCCTCATAATAAATATTGGAAAAAGAAGGCTCCTCCTAGAAGGAAGGATGAGGTTCATCTAGAACCAAATGGGATCGATAATGTCTATGTTGCTATAGATTTGGTTTTAACTTATATTGGTGATAATGAAATGAAGTTTATGTTTCAATCTGTGGGCATCTATGTAAGAGATCCTAATATCCCTATTATTATATCAAATATAGATGCCACTCTAGCACCATAAGTATTCAAGTGCAATGCGAAGGTCATGCATGATAGCTCAAGGTCCTTTCCTTTATATAAAGTTAAGGATATGGTATATCCCCTCAATTTTCCTTTCCTTCCATATGATTAAATTCAAGTTAGTAACTCTTGGGAGATGTTATGGGGAGTCTTGTATAAGGGGTCAAATTTGTGGATACAAAAGGAGCCTCCATGTGCCATCCTGTTATAGATTCAAACCTATGAAAATCAAGATTTATATTGAGAAATATTATATCCATAGAAATGGTTTATCAACAGAAATCTCAGACATCTCCTCTAGGAGGGTTTCTTGACAATCAATCCCTAATTATGAAATTTTTGAGGATGAAAAGAATATTGACTCCATAGTTAACATTGTTACCCCCCAAGCTAGGGGAAACTAAGGATATAATGTCTCAAGGCCCACATGTAGCATAAATGAAGTGTCGAGAGTCAGATTGACTAGAAGATATTGTAGGGCCCCTTCTATTCATGATTGCATCATTCATCGCCAGTAACAAAGCAACATTTGTTACATCATATTGGTTCAAGAAGAAAACAGGTCTTGATTCATGAGCTAACAAGCCTAGTGTCATGGTAAGTGTCATTTTAATATTTGAAGTAATTGATCATGTTGCAAAGAATCATTTCTTGATATGGAATGTTTTCTTGGAAACTATTAATTTTTCCTAGTTTCACCTTGGTGAGTGACATGGTTTCCTAGTAAGTAGGTCATCCTCTGGAAAATGGTTGCTACTAGGTGGTCATTGAAGAGTCATCGTACCATTCTGTAACACTCTTTCACCTGGAGCCGTAACGCTCGGATACCATACTGTAACGCCCCCCTTTCCATCAGCCGGGTAGGCGCTACTTCTCGGAATAACAATCTCATGCTTAAT
>SNQJ01S0003632.1:9632-24302 GCA_010110895.2 Picea sitchensis
AGCATAAAATAATGAGAAAGGACGTTGTATACCTTGGAATGATTAGGTGAAATGATAGTATAAGTCAAAATGCAGGTGATGAAGGGTAAAATAATAGCAAAAAGTATGGGCAAAAAGGGTACAATATGTGGTCCTAACACCTGCCAACAATTTGTAGAGATTGAAGGTCGAGGAGAAGAACTGGAGCAAGTCGTCGTTGCACCTGAACAATGCTTAGAGGGACCTATCAACGAAGTAGTTATCTAAGATTTCGACGAGCAGGAGGCTTTGGCGCAACAACAGGTCAAAGAAGCTCAAGCCAATATCGAGGATTTTGAAGCAGATCTACCCATACGAGAGTGACTTGGGACGAGTCACAGGTGAGTGTTGGGGGCCTATTGTCCCTTGATCAAGTTTTGGAGATCCTTGGTCACTTTTGACCTATTTTGGGACTTCGATAGGCTATCGAAGGCGGAGCGCAAGTCGAAGCGAAGATCACAGGATCTCGGCCCCTTTTTATGGATTTTTGGGTTTTGGGATTATGTAACAGGTATGGGAATGTCGGCCCATGGATTTACCCATGTTTAGGCCCTTTTTGTAATGTATAAATAGAAATCTAGGCGATGTAAGAAGTAATAGACCTAGTAGAATCGACTTAGTGTGGAGCTAGAGGCTTTGTGCATACTATGTGTGAGACTTGCAGAGCTAAGTGCAAGTGATTGTAAGAAGCTTGCGTATAGACTGTGTAAGAAGGCTTTGTGTTGTGACCTAGATTAGTGAAGGAGGATCTAGCGAAGTGTGCATAGATCTCCTATCCTATGCGGAGTAGGATTTTGTGGCTCTGTGCATGTAGAAAATTGACATAAGATAATAAAGAAAAGAAGAGTTGGTGGACATAGCCCTAGACCAGGGGTGAACCACGTATATCCTGTGTTTTCTATGATTTGTGCAATGCATTGATATTCTTACTTGTTTACTTTCTTAAGTATTTTAATATAGATGAATGATAAATAGATTTGCATATGCTTTGTGCTTAATAATTTAAGTGAACGCTATATCATATCTATTTCTTTATGCTAAGTGTTGTTAGATGTTATATCTAGTTGAATACTACATTGTTATGTAATTAGGGTTTTCCTTGCGAAGTGAATATTGATGAACTGTAACTGCTAAGTGCTTTGATAAAGTATTGTAATCACAGATTTGTGTCCTAGCTAAGGTTGCAGACACTGGAGTCCTGCAACCACCCCTTCCTCTACCTTGGTTGAGACTTCATCTTCTTGGCAATTTTTTCTGAAAGGGCTGGTATTTAGGGTTTTGTTGGTGCACTCTTGAGTGTTGAACTCTGGGTCTGCCCCTGTGACAACAAATTGTTCCATTGCTGGGACCTGAAATTGTGATTGCTGGGAACTGAAGAAAAAATAAATCTTTGTGTGTAGATATGTTTCCCTAGTGCGCAGTATTCTACTTGACCTGTGAAGCTCTATGCTAAGAAGAAAATTCAGATCTAAACAAAAGAGGTAATACTTGTAAGCTTTGTGCTCTGATAAAATTAAATTAATAATTTCTGGTTAAAAAAGGTAAGATATTAAAGCTTTGTGCTTTGTTAGAGGTAAGAACGGTGAAAAGTTTCGATTGAAAAGGTAAGATAAGTGGAATTTTTTGTTTCAAAATTATGGATCTAGGTATGTTTGCTAAATTTTATCCTATCTTGAAAAGTAGGGCACATATAGAAGAAAGAATATTTTATATGAGTAGATCTGATACACATAATGAAAGATATGTTATTCCTATGCATAGAAAGAATGTTTGGACTAACAAATGGATGCAGGATCCTAGAAAGAATTTTTTGTAGGATAGATACTATGATCCTAGTGCACAATATAGGAAAGGTTGGGGATCATTTCAAATAAAGAGAGGATTAACTCTTTGTTACAGTTGTAGAAGACTATGACATCTTTCTAAGGAGTTCCCTGGTAGAAGACCTAGTTATATTTGTTGTAGAGATATGGATCATGAAGTTTTAGATTTCCCTAGAATGATTGCTAAAGTTGAAAGAATGAATATGATACAAGAAAACCCAGAGAAAGGTCAAGAAACTAAGACCATGAAAGAACCCTAGACTAAATCAAAGACTATATTACTTCAAATGAAAGAAATCCTGAATGAACACCGAAATATCAACTTGTCAGAGATTTTCAAAGAAAAAGAATGCATAGAATCAAGAATAGGAGACTTTGACATTGACTATGTTCTAGATGAATAAACACAGGTAAATATCATGACAGAAAGAACTTGGGAAATTTTTGGAAATCCTGCTATAATTCCTTAATTAGGAGGAATAACATTATTCAAAGGAAAGTTGACACCCTTATGTGGAAGACTCACCCAAACATCTATGAGTGCTCATGGAACTTCGAGAGAGAAAGATTTTGAAGTTGTTAAATTCATTGAGAGTAGCGCCCCATTTTCTATATTACTAGGAAAAACTTGGATTGAGAAGGATCAGGTTAGAAGAAAATAAGAAGTCTTAGAGCAGAAGAAGAAAGAATTAAAATATTTCATGACTAGGAGGATAGCGCACTTGATTGTAGAACAAGAGAATAGATCGAAGAAACTTTGAACCAGAAACCTGGATTTCGAAGTTAAAACACAATCGGACTCACAGACGAGTAGAACACCTACCCCAGATAAAGAAGAAGTACCACTCTCTAACCCTATGAAAGAATATAAACAATGCGAAGTTACTATGCCAAAAGAATATAAGTACCATAATGGAAAGATGAATACCGAGACAAAGATCATAGGAAAGAATTTTTGGCCCTTGACCAAGCTTTGGGAGATTCTTGGTCATGTTGACTTATTTTAGACTTCGACATCCTATCAAAGGAGGAGCCCAAGATGAACAAGAGATCATGGGATCTTAGCTCCTTTTTGGGCCCTTTTTTGGATGTGGGAATATGTAACGGGAATGGGATGTTAGCCCATGTGTTTACCCATGTTTAGGCCTATTTTGTAATATATAAATAGTTGCTTAGGCTATATATAAGTAGTTGTGCATCTATGTGATGTTAGTAGGTAAGTAGGCTAAGTGTCAAGATTTGGATCTATGTGATCGGGACTTGTAAGGCTTTTTACATACTATGTGAAACTTGTAGAGTTAAGTGCAAGTCATTGTAGCAAGACTGTGGAAGGCTTAGTGATGGAACACAAGGAAGAAGGATCTAGCGAGCTGCGTAGATCATCTGTCCTATGTGGAGTAAGGGTTTTGAGGCTTTGTGCTTGTAATCGATTGACTGAAGCCAATAAAGAAGAAAAGTTGGTGGATGTAGCCCCAGGGTGGGGGTGAACCATGTAAATATTGTGTTGTTATGCTTTGTGCTTATCTTAATGTGTTTATGAATATCTAGCTAAGTGATTTGAGATAGATAGATCTGCTTATGCTTTGTGCTATGAATTTTAGATCTGACTTCTATGAATGTGCTTAGTGCTTGCTTCTGCTAGATCTAATCCATATGTTTGTGCTAAGTGCTTAATTACATTAGATCAATGCAAATGATGCGATGATATGTTCTATCTCCGCAATAGTTATTGGTTGAATATTGATGAACTATTGATGCTAAGTTCTCTATTAAGTATTATAATCATAGATATGTGTCCCAACTAAGGTTGCAGACACTTGAGTCCTGCAACCACCCCTGCTTCTAACTCGGGTGAGACTTAATATTCTTCACAGGTATTGCTGAAAAGGCCGATAGTTAGGGTTTTTTTGGTGCGTTGTTGTAGCGTTGAACCCTGGGTGTGCCCTTGTGCCAACAAATGGTTCCGTTGTCGGGACTGAAGCTGTGATTGCTGGGAATTGAGAAAGAAGAAGCTTTGTGAAAATATTCATCCAGAAGTTGTGAAATCTCTGTGCATAGATATGTCACTCTAGTGCACAGTAATCTACTTGATTGATAAGGCTCTGTGCTAAAATAAATAAGCCCGATCTGAAGAAAAGAAGTCGGATTTGAAGGAGAGAAGCAAGATCAAAAATCTTTTCTTCTCTAAGAAAGGTAAAAGTGATAATTTTTTATTAAAAGAGGTAAGATCTGCAAGCTCTGTGCTCTGATAAAGGTAAGAATAGTGAAAAATTTTAGATCTGAAAGGTTTGTGCTCTGTAAAAGTAAGATAGTGGAGATTTTTGTTTCTAAAGTATGGATCTAGGTATGTTTGATAGGTTTTGTCCTAGCCTGAAAACTAAGGCACTAATAGATGAAAGAAGGCTTGATATGAGTAGATTTGATAAGAATAGTGAACGATATGTTATACCTATGCATAGAAAGAATGTTTGGACTAACAAATGGATGCTGGATCCTAGAAATAAGTTTTTACATGTTAGCTACTGATGCAGGAACATCGTAAGTAGCCAACAAAGCAAGTTTGAAGGCACAGACAACTGGAAACGCACCAGCGCACATTTTGAAAATGTTTTAAATTTAAATGAAGAGAAATTAATGTAATAGATAGGGGAGCGTATTCTCATTTATGTTTTGGAGGTTGTAAATAGATCTTGAGCGTTTATCACATCTATCAGATATGGAAGCATTTATGTGTATTAAATGTAAAGTACCTGTAGATTTTAATTTATGATTTGATAGTTAGAGATGTAGGAGGGAAATGGATAGAAAGACACCCTCACTTGTACCATTGTATTATTATTATTCAGAAATAGAGAATTATGTAAGTTGTTGAGCTGTAGTAGAGAGTTGTAGAGAAGAACCCATTTACAGGAACACTTGAGTTAATATATGAATCTTTGACTCAATTTTCATGGTGTTATTATGCTTGTTGTTTACATTTGTTGAATGGTATGTTTACAGTTGTTTTGTTTCTCTAATTATGAATTTATTTCAATGCTTTGTTATCCGTATGATTACATGTTAAATGTATGAATTCTGTGAGAGAGGAAGAATGAGCTTCAATTGTTTCTCTTCTTGAGAATTCCTGCAAGGAGTGAAGCGAACGTCCACAAGGTATGCGTCGATGAAGTTCTGAGTTTTATCTTAGAAATATTAGGAGAGATACCGTTGTTCTCATATCAACCGAAGTGCAAGGTTAGCTCAGAGTCGTGCAAGGTGTGCACAGGCTAGGTGAGGTATTGGATTTTACCAACCCGAGAGGAAGATTGGAAGACTATTATTGCAAAGGGTGCATAGAGTCGAAGATCCAAATAACTAGAGGTTATTTGAAACTGCCACAAAGAGTGCGTGAAGGGACCCTTTTAGAAGCCTTGAATTTGCAAGAGAAATCTTAGAAGGGATAGAACCTTTGAAGTGTTCAAAGGGAGACAGAGATCAAAATCATCTCGCAGAAGTCAAGCTCAAGAGGGAGGACACCAAGTCATTTGGCCAGAATTCCTTGAGACTTTAAATCAGATGGTGGAATCACTTCAAGAAGAAGTGTCAATTTACCATGGGTCTTTGGATTAGGATCAACATGATTCGTTGATATCATCCTTGAATTTCTCTATTTCAAAATTCAGGAAGTTGTGGAAGTTGTGACTCAGAGTCAAGAGTCGTGAATTCCTGATTCACGAAGTCCTGAAAGGACTAGGACCATCAGATCGCGAATAACGGAGAGTCATTGATCTGTGGCAAGGGGTTGTCATGGCTTCGGAAGTAAGTGAAAGGATTTGTTTGATAGAAAAACACTGATATGCAAAATCCCGGGTGCCGAAAGGATTTGGCCCCAACTCATAGCCAAAGGTCTTATCATAGAAAATTCAAGGTAGGAATTGATTTCCCTTGAGCCTTTTTGGGTTTCAGAGATTATCGCGTCAAGGGGGGGCTCACATATGGATTCGTGAAGTCACGAAAGCTGAAACACCCATTTGGGTAAAGGTTGTGGTCACACCAGATATCACGTGGGAGTGAGTTGGCACTTAGTGTTTCTTCGCTTGGGTGCATCTCCAATGAACGACCTGTGGATATGCATTTGCGAGTGTGGGTGATTTCCTGTGGGGAAATCAAAGAGTTAATCAGACTCTCGGGGAGATAAAGAACTATCCTAAGATTGGGAAGTTACGCAGAACCTGTTGAGGGAGGGGGTGCTACACCATAGTGGTATCAAATCCTAGTCTACAATTTTGTTTTTGTTTTCTGCGGGGGACAGATTGAAACAATGCCGCCAAGAAGGAGACAAAAACCAATGCCTAATACAACTATGGAAAGGGATATGAGAGAACTCCATGCTCGACTAGATTCTATGGAAACAACAAAGATATGGACAACTGACACTGGAGATGTCAGTGAAGTCAAAAGAGAAAATGAGGTAGGATTTGAGGAAGAATTTGCAGCCAAAGATGCTATAGAAGAAAGTCTATTCAAGGTTGTTGCAAGAATTAGAGACATAGAAAAGATAGACATTTCAATGTATGAAGGCAACTTAGATGTTGAAGAGTTTCTATATTGGTTTAGGGCTCCGGACAAATACTTCTACTATGAGGATGTTGAGGAAGATAAAAAAGTTAAACATGTCACCACCAGACTTAAAGGGCATGCAACACTGTGGTAGGATGAACTACAGGATGAAATATGTTGCAAAGGAAAACAAAGAATCAAAAGTTGGGATAGGATGGTTGAAAAAATGAAATCCAAGTTTATACCCAGAGACTACCAGATCAATCTATTTCAAACAAATCAGAACTTGAGACAGAAGGTGATGACAGTGAAGGAGTACACTAAATATTTTTATAGGCTCAACATCAGAGCAGGTCATCGATAAAGTGATGATGAAAAGGTTTCCAGATACATAAATGACCTGCGATATGACATTCAATATGATATGAGCATGATGACAATCAAGAGTATCGAATATGCTTATCAAATGGACCTGAAAGCTGAAGAAAAATTAGCCCGAAAGAAAGGTCAAAGAGGTTGAGGTCAAAGTCAGAGCAGAGGAAAAGTAATTACCCAGGACAAAATTTAGAAGCCGAAGGAGGGAGAAAATAAACCTCATACTCACCTTGAAAGAGGAGGAATTTCAGAGGGAGGAAAATATGCATATAGAAATACTTTTCTGCGAGCAAGCGGAAGAGGAAGAGGTAGAGGAGGTGAGATAAAATGTTTTTTCTGTGGAAAGATCGAACATAAATGTTTCGAATGTCTCGACAGAAAAAGGGATGGAGGAGAAGATCACAATTCAGAAGCACATAAGAAAAGCATTGAGGCAAAATATGTAGAAGGCAGAAGGTCCTTAATGATGCAGAAAATTCTCTTGAAACCAAAGAAAGAGATAGAGAATCTAGTCCAAAGAAACAGTTTGTTCAGAACTTCTTGCAAGACCAAAGACAGGGTCTGCAAGGTGATGGTGTATAGTGGAAGCACAGATAACCTAGTATCTACAAAAATGGTGGAGAATATGGAATTGGAGACAGTTGCACATCCGAGCCCATACAAGGTTTCGTGGTTGCAAAAGGGACACTAGGTAACAGTCACTAAACAATGTCTAGTTGAATTTAAGATAGGGAGATATAATGATGAGATCCTGTGTGATGTCATTCCCATGGATGTCTGTCATCTTTTGTTGGGGAGACTGTGGCAATATGACATGAATGTTGTTCATGATGGGAGGAAGAACACATACACCTTGGAAAATAATGGTAGAATGCATATGTTGTTGCCGATTAAGGATAAGGAGGTGAAACCAGAAGCCAACAATATGATACTTCTCACGAGTGGGAAGGAACTTCTTGATGAAGTCAAGAAAGAAGAAGACATGCAGTTTGTTGTGGTAAGAAAGGCTAGAGTCATTCTGACCAGTACCAAGATAGATGATCTACCAGAAGAAATTCAGGAACTGCTAGAGGGTTTTTCTGATATAGTGGTGGACGAATTACCTTGTTCGTTTCTTCCCATCAGGAGCATAAGCCATAATATTGATATTATACCTGGAGCGAGTTTACCAAACAAAGAAGCGTACATATTGATGTCGCAGGAGAATGAATAAGTCAAAAGAAAAGTCTAGGATTTGATGGACAAAGGATTGGTTAGAGAAAGTTTGAGTCCATGTGTTGTACCTACAGTGTTAAGTCCAAATAAATATGGTGGATGGAGAATGTGTATAGACTCGAGAGCTATAAACAATATCACCATCAGGTACATATTCCCTTTACCAAAGATGGATGACTTGATGGATTGCTTGAGTGGAGTAAAGTTTTTTTCAAAGATTGATTTGAAAAGCAGATATCATCAGATTAGAATGAGAGGAGGTTATGAATTGAAGACAACATTCAAGGCGAATGAAGGGTTGTATGAACGGCTTGTCATGCCGTTTGGTTTGACAAATGCACCCAATACTTTTATGAGGTTGATGAACGAAGTCTTGAAATATTTCATAGGAAAGTTTTTAATCATATATCTTGATGATATACCGATCTTCAGTAAGACTGAAGAAGAACATCTAAAGCATTTAGCTACAGTTATGAGGATATTACAACAAGAGAAATTGCTAATCAATTTGAAGAAGTCATCCTTCATGAAGAAAGAACTCATTTAGTTGGGTTTTGTAATCTCTTTGAACGAATTGAAAGTGGATCCTAAGAAGGTAAAAGAAATCAAGGATTGGCCATCACCAAAGAGTATCTTTGAAGTTCGAAGCTTCCATGGATTGGCTAGTTTTTACAGGAAGTTCATTAGAAATTTCAGTGGATTATGTGCACCAATGATGGACACAGTCAAGAAAAGGCACAAGTCTTTTCATTGGATAGAGGAAGCAGAGAAGAGTTTCAAGTTGCTGAAGGAAAAGATAATTGGATAGCCAATTATGGTTTTTCTAGATTTCAGCAAGACATTCCAAGTGAGATGTGATGCTAGTTGATTCACGATTGGAGAAGTCTTAAGCCAAGACAACCGACTGATTGCATACTTCAGTGAGAAATTGAACGAGGCTCAAATACAATATTCAATGTATGACAAGGAATTTTATGTAGTCATACAAGCATTGAAAAAATGGAGGCATTACTTGGTTCCAAAAGAGTTTGTCTTGTATAGCGATAACCATATTTTACAATTCATAACTCGACAGGAAAAAATGAACCAGAAGCATGCAAAATGGGTTGAATACATGTAGAATTTTACTTTTGTTATAAATCATATTTCTAGAACTTCTAACAAAGTTGTTGATGCTTTGAGAAAGAAATGTTTGATTCTGCAGGAGTTTAGATTAAATACCTTAGGTTTTGATAACCTCGAGGAAATGTACAAGGATGATGCAGATTTCAAAGAAGTTTATGAAGCATGTGAGAATCCAGTTCTCATATATAGAAGCCAATGGACTGAATATATGATTCATAATGGGCTATTGTTCAGGGGTAATCCATTGTGTATTCTAAAGAGTTCTATGAGAGAAAATATTCTCAAGGAAAAGAATAGTGGGGGATTGGATGGACATTTCATCCATGACAAGACTTTTGCGCAACTAAATGGATCATAGTATTGGCCAGGGATGATAATAGATGTCAAGATATTCATGAATAGGTGCAAAATTTTCCAACACGTGAAGGGAAAGAGACAAAATATAGGGTTGTATCAACCACTACCAGTACCAAAAAGGCCATGGGATGTAGTAAGTATGGATTTTGTGTTAGGATTGCCAAGGATGCAAAGAGGGTGTGACTCAATCTTTGTGGTAGTCGATAGATTTTTCAAAATGGCACATTTCATTCCATGTTAAAAAACCAGTGATGCAACTCACATTGCAAATCTGTTTTTCAAGGAAGTTGTTAGACTTCATGGCTTACCCAAGAGTATTGTATCAGACAGGGATACCAAATTTGTTGGTCATTTTTGGAGAACCCTATGGAAAAATCTGGGGACTAATCTGTCTCTTAGCTCAACATATAATCCTTATATGGATGGACAAACTGAGGCAGTAAACAGAAGCTTGGGAGACTTGTTAAGTAGTTTGGTGGATGAACATCACAGTCAGTGGGTTTAGATTCTGCCGCAAGTGGAATTTGCATATAATGATTCGCCAAACATGAGTATAGGAAAAATCCCATTCCAAATAATCTATGGAATGTGGCTGAGAGGATTTTATAATCTGGAGGAATTAGGAGTGAATGAATTCTGGAGTGCTAGTGCAAAAGATTTTGTAGCGGGAATGCAGGAACTCCATAGTAAAGGCAAAGAGCGGTTGCACAATTCAAGCCAGAAATACAAATGCTAAGAAGATTAGCATAGGAGAGAGATTTAGTTTGAAGTAGGTGATTTGGTTCTGGTGCATCTTAGAAAATAAAGGTTCCCAAGGGGAACATATGATAAGCTAAAAATGAAGAAAATTGGGCCGTGTAAAATTTTGAGGAAATTCGAAGCCAATGCTTATGAAATTGAATTACCAGATTGGGTAGGAATATCGCCCATATTCAACATAGCGGATATGTATCCTTACAAAGAAGATGAAGCAGAGGGGTCATAGGGTCAGAAGGAATTCCAATGGGTTAAACAAATGCATGTAGCTGAAAAGCCACAGATGGAAAGGATAATTGATCAGAGAGTTAGGAAGACGACCTGAAGGAAAACATATTTTGAATACTTGGTGAAGTGGAAAAGACACCCGATTGAAGATGCTAGTTGGGAAATCAAAGAAGATATCCAAAGACATGGACAGATGGTGCATGAGATCATGAAAAATATTTCATGATTTTTTCAAGCCAAGGGAGTATGATGCAAGAGCATCGTAAGCAGCCAGCAAAGCAAGCGTGAAGGCAAAGACAACTGGAAATGCACCAATGCACATTTTGAAAATGTTTTAAATTTAAATGAAGAGACATTAATGTAATATCTAGGGGAGCGCATTTTCATTTATGTTTTGGAGGTTGTAAATAGATCTTGAGAGTTGCTCACATTTGTTAGATATGGAGGCATTTATGTGTATTAAATGTAAAGTACCTGTAGCTTTTAAGTTCCAATTTGATAGTTAGAGATGTAGGAGGGAAAATGGATAGAAAGACACCCTCACTTATATCATTGTATTATTATTCAGAAATATGGAATTTTGTAAGCTGTTGAGTTGTAGAAGAAATTTGTACAGAAGAAGCCATGTACAGGAACACTTGAGTTAATATATGAAGCTTTGACTCGATCTTCATGGTGTTATTATGCTTGTTGTTTACATCTATTGAATGGTATGTTTACAATTGTTTTGTTTCTCTGATTATGCATTTATTTCAATGTTGTGTTATCTGTATGAATTCATGTTAAATGTATGAAGTCTGTGAGAGAGGAAGAATGAGTTTCAATTGTTTCTCTTCTTGATAATTCCTGGAAGGAGTGCAACAAACGTCCACAAGGTGTGCGTCGACGAAGTTCTGAGTTTATCTCAGAAAGCTCAAGGGAGATAGCATTGTTCTCATATCAACTGAAGTGCAAGGTTATCTCAGAGCCATGCAAGGTGTGCGCAGGTTGGGTGAGGTCTTGTATTTTACCAACCTAAGAGGAATATTTGAAGACTGTTGTTGAAAACGGTGCATAGAGACGAAGATCCAAATAACAAGAGGTTATTTGAAAGTACTGCAAAGAGTGCATGCAGGGACCCTTTTGAAATCCTTGAGTTTGCAAGAGAAAGCTCAGAAGGGATAGAAACTTTGAAGTTTTCAAAGGGAGACAGAGATCAAAATAGTCTCACAAAATTTAAGTTCAAGAGGGAGGATGGCAAGTCATTTGGCCAAAATTCCATGAGAAGTTAAATTGAACGGTGGAATATATTCAATAAGAAGTGTCTATTTACTGTGGGTCGTTGGATTATGATCAACAGGAGTCATTGATCTCATCCTTGAATTTCTCTACTTTGGAATTCGGGAAGTGGAGGAAGCTGTGACTCGGAGTCGAGAGTCATGAATTCTCGATTCACGAAGTCCTGAAAGGACTAGGACTGTCAGATCGCGAATAGCGGAGAGTCATTGATCTGTGGCAAGGGGTTGTTTCATAGAAAAATGTCAATACATGAAATCCTGGGTGCCGAAAGGATTTGGACCCAGCTCATAGCCAGAGGTCACATCAGAGAAAAGTCAAGGTAGGAATTAATTTCCCTTAAGCCTTTTCATTTTTCAGGGATTGTCGCGTCAAGGGGGGTTTCACATCTAGATTCATGAAGTCATGAAAGTTGAAACACCCATTTGGGTAAAATATGTGGTTACACCAGACATCATGTGGGAGTGAGTTGGTGGTTAGTGTTTCTTCGCATGGGAACATCTCCAAAGAAGGACTTGTGGATATGCATTTGCGAGTGTGGGTGATTTTTTGTGGGGAAATCAAAGAGTCAATTAGACTCTCGGGGAGATAAAGAATAATCCTAAGACCAAGAGGTCACATAGAACCTGTTGAGGCAAGGGGTCCTACACTAGCTACCATGATCCTAGTGCACAGTACCGGAAAGACTGGGGATCATTTAAAATAAATATTGGATTAACCGTTTGTTATAGTTGTAGAAGACTGGGACATCTTGCTAAGGAATGCCCTAGGAAAAGACCTAGTTGTATTTGTTGTAAATCTATGGACCATGAATTGTTGTATTTCCCTATAATGATTTCTAATCTAGAAGAAATGAATTTGAATAAAGAAAACCTTAAGGAAGATCCAAAAATAGCAGAATCCCAAGAAGAATTAGAGAAAGTATTGCTGCAAATAAACGAAACCCTGAATGAACATCTACATGTCAGACTATCATAGATCTTCAAGGAAAAAGAATGCATTGAAGTAAGAATAGGAGACTTCCACATTGACTGTGTTCTGGATGAAGAAACACGGGTGAATATCATGACAGGAAGAACTTGGGACGCCATAGGGAAGCCTGCTATGATCCCTTCATTAGGAGGAATAGGACTATTCAAAGGAAAGTTGATAAACCTATGTGGGAAGCTCACCCACATACCTATGAACATTAATGGAACTTCGACAGAAGAAGATTTCAAGATTATTAAATTTATTGAAGACAATGCCCCATTTACCATGTTACTAGGAAAACCTTTGATTGATAGAGATCATGCCGGATGAAAGGAAGAAGAAGAAGTTTTGGAATAGAAGAAACAAGAGTTAAAAGATTTCATGACCAGAAAGATCACACACTTGATTGCAGAACAGGAAAACAAATCAAAGCTATTTAACACTAGAGGCCCAGATGTCAAAGCTGCAAGAACATTAGAAGACCAACAAAATACTAAAGTACTTATCCTAGACAAAGAAGAAGTATCACCCTCGAATCTTAGAAAACAATTTCATCAGCGCGAAGTAACTATGTTAAGAGAAGATAAAAATCAAAATGGAAAAAGGCATACTGAGACGAAGCTCATTGGAAGGAAGGATAGAAATCTAAGTTAGAAGAGGGATAAGATTGAAAAGTTCCAGAAAGTTCTAGAGGGAACCTCACAGAAGGAAAATTTGTAAAATTGGAGCTTCGCTAGGATATCAGAACATCGACACATGGCACTTCGCCATGAGAAAGAAATATAGTCGTTGGGGAACATTATAACCATTAGATAAATGATCTTAATGGATAGAAATCCATTTATGGCTAGCCATATCACCATCCAATCGTTGAGACGACACCATAATAGATAGAATCGAGTTAATGAAGACCTCATACCCATTGCAAGCGACCCATTGTTGAGTTACCTATTTATCCCACTGCGCCATGCACCGAGAACACTTTTTCTAATTGAGAATTTGAGCCCACAGACTACGTTGATTTTATACCATGATCTTCGTGCTTCTTCTCTCTCTCTCTTGTTATTATGTCTAAGCTAACCCCCTACACCTGAGATTGTTAACCCCGAGCATGTATGTCGGATGAGTTGAGCACTGCATAAAGAGTTGTTGAGGAATTTTTTATCGACTTGATGACTGAAAGAGTCATGTCTATGTCTACAGGTATACAAGCATCATCCATGAGAGGACTTCCAACTTCTCCATCCACTGCTCGAGCTGGACCATCTAGACCATCCGATGAGAAGAAAACCAAGCAAAGGGATGAGCTCGTGAATGCTAAGATGATTCTGAGAATCTTACTCACCTATATACCACCTTTGACCAGTGTTGTAAACCGCTATAGCATACCTAGAAATTTTGAGTACGCCTTGGTCACTGCGTACCTCACGAAGGGCTTACGCGTGGTACGAGTAGAGTAAGATAAGATCATAGCGTTGAATTTTAGTGGCTTCAACCTGGGATATCACAAATTATACAACATGTTAGCCCCGCATAAGTACCTGACTAAAAATAAAGGGAATAATTCGAAGATCGTCCCTCAGTCATGGACCCACAACCTCACGTAGTCCACCCTACTGAACGTTATGAAGATTTTTCATTTTGAACGAACAAGGGTCATCGGATCTGTAGAAGTTGTGAGAGAGATAAGCCATCGGAGAATCGGGGATCGAGACTTTGAAATGTCCAGTTCACTCTACAATGAAAACCTCGAAATCGCGATACGCGATTTCGCTATTTGATCGCAGTCGTTAAATCAAGAAGGGATCTGGACCGTTCATTCGTATGGATGCGTGGCAGCCAGGAGGCTTCATCGGAGATTCGAGGATCGGGATTTCATAATGCAAAGAACACAATGCAACGAAAACCCCGATTTCGCGATATGCGAAATCCCGACTGAATCTGAACCGTCAGATCAACATGTGATCTAGACCATTGATCCAACTCA
>SNQJ01S0003632.1:30746-114701 GCA_010110895.2 Picea sitchensis
AAGGGGGGTCCAGAATTCACTTGAGCACCATTGATCAAGGTGAATTAATGTCAACCATTAGGGAGTTTCATGTCTGATTCCGGACCCCCCCCACCGCCAAAAGGCAGAATAGCAAGGGGGCTCCAGAATGAAACCTCAGCCGTAGATCTGGGTGGGTGGACTATGGCTGTCCAGATCTGATCGTTACTTACCTTAATGCGCATTCATGCCCTAGATTAAAGCCAACATCTCTTCCTCACATCTGATGGTCGTTATATACCCCAAGATCCTCCGAAATAATCTCATCCTTTCATCGGGATTTATCATCACGAGAGTCCGAACTCTCGATCACAGGGCTCCCGAATTCTTGATCCCCGGTTTCTCGATGTGTCTAATCTTTCGACACGTAACCTCCATAAATCGGATGGTCCAGATCTGTCCTCAGGTTTCCACCATGGAAAGTCTCGATCTCTTGTCATCAAGACTCCCGATTCCATGATTCTCGATTTCCCGAAATGGGAAATCTTAGGACACGTGGCCTTTGTCGTTTGGACGGTTCAGATCTATCCCGGGGTTTTCACCATGGAAAATCATGAACTCTCGTCACTAGGACTTCCGAGTTCACGATTCCCAATTCCCCAAAATGGGAAATCTTACGACACATGGCCTTTGTCGTTCGGACGGTTCAGATCTATCCCAGGGTTTTCACCATGGAAAATCCTAAACTCTCATCACTAGGACTTTCGAGTTCATGATTCCTGATTCCCCGAAATGGGAAATCTTACGACACATGGCCTCTGTCATTCAGACAGTTCAGATATATCCTAGGGTTTTCACCATGGAAAATCTCAAACTCTCGTCACTAGGACTTCCGAGTTTGCGATTCTCGATTCCTCGAAATGGGAAATATTACGACACGTGGCCTCCGTCGTTCGGACGGTTTAGATCTATCCCGTGGTTTTCGCCCCTATGCACTGAGTTTTTATCCCTTGGGTAATTCCTGGCAGATCAAACGACTGTCGGGATTTCCAGCCGAGATCTGATGGCTAAGATTGGTTCCTACCTGTGCATTCTTCCACAACTCCCTAGACGTAGAAGAATCAATGGTCCAGATATTCCCATGGACCATGGGGATTTATGGTCTGATTTCTTTGCTACCCATGAATACATAGAGAAACCAAGTGGTAAGGCATTTAACACCCTACTTACTCCTACCAATCTAACGGTCATGCGTGACCACAGGTTTCCCGATGGAATCTCATCCGTCGATCAATACCTATTAGGGTTAGGGCACTTAACACTCCATCCTCTTCTTCCGATCTAACGGTTGTGAGTGACCACAGATCTCCCGATGGGATCTCGTCCATCGATTTGATACTTCGCCCTTATGCTACCCCCTCGGGTTTTCAAGAGGATCGTTCCTCCTCGTGCAGGGTTACTAAGGCCTTGCGCCTTCCCATTCTCTTTACCAGTTCTTGACGGACTTTTTAAGAAGGGTATCTCTATGAGGAGGTTTACCCAAGGTACTATCTAAGGCAGTTAAGGGTATCTCTCTCCCAAGAACTAGGCATGAAGTCTAAATTAGATCAGCATGCATATAAATAACAATTTAAGAGAGCATAAGCCACACGTAGTCTTTCCACGTAATCATGCAACTACCAGTACTGATCAAGACACCATACAAACATTCTTGTAATTAAATCATTCACGATTTCATAGCTTATGAGCATAATGTCAGCATACATACATATATATCAAGATGCTAGAGGCAAAACACTTATCATAAATAACACCAGGGTTATGCAACTGCTGAGAGGGGTACTCATTTCCAACCAATCGTAGGCTCAGCGACTCCCAGTGGATTTACTAGTAGCCACCCCCGAGCTAAGACCACAATGCTGTGAGACTGCGTCTCTGTTTTCCAGTGACCAGAAGCAAAGTTTACTCTCCTCCCTCTCTGCTATCACTCACTCTGCATATTTCCAGAGTTCTCTTCCTCCCCTCGCGTCTACCCCCCAATCACTTCTACCCCATGCCTTATCCTCTTGTGAGGTTGTGTGTGGCACAATTTCCCTTGCATTGGTCAGTCATGATGTCTCTATGGATGGGCGGTTCACCTCCCCATCCCTCATTAATTCCTGAGGATCCATCTACCTGCATGCCTGCGAGACATTTAATTCGGGGCCAGCGAGCTGCTTTTGGTTCTCCGGGCTAGTGGAGTCCAAATACGGTATTAATTCTCAGTGGAAGTTAACGCCACCTTTCCAGGTGCCTTCCACCGCCATCGTGGTCTCTTTTTCTGCACATCCCCTCTCAGCAGTCCTGTAATATAATTTCATAATGTTGTTCACATTCATTGACCTTTTCCACAAGGTCCATTTACATCACATATTCACATTTATGAGTTTGCCATAGTTCTTGGCCAGTCCAGTTATTTTTACAAACTGGGGGAAACAAGGTGTTACATATCCTAACTTTGATATCGTCAGGGAACTAAAGAATCTATGTATTAAAATTCCACTCCTAGAGGATTTACAAGATATTCCTATTTATGAAAAAACAATCAAAGAATTATGTGGGAAGAAGCCCAGAAGGAAAACTAAGAATCCATCAACTGTTCACATGGTAGGAACTTTGTCTAATATTATTCTAGGAAATAAGGAGTCGGTCAAGTACACAGACCCAAGGAATTGCATGGTAACGGTTTAGATACAAGGTTGTTTTTTTCCAAATACACTAGTGTATTTAGGGGAAGCCATCAATATTCTGACCACTTAGACCTATAATATTATGGGTATCACCTCCTTCGAGCCTACTTCAACTATGTTAGAACTGGCTGATAGATTGGTGGTTAAACCAGTCGACACATTACAAGACATAGAAATCTCGGTCAACTCTTGGGAATACTCATTTGATTTCCTAGTTATTAGCCCAAGAAGTAGACTCGATGGACACCCATTTATATTGGGACGATCGTGGCTAGAAATAACAGATGCATACATAGGATTTCACACAGGAAACATGACAATTGCGAGAGGAAGTGCTATAAAGAACCTTATCCTATATCCTTTAGCTAAACCAAGTCTTCCTGTCATACATGATCAGTTGCAACCACCTAGATATCTAGAAGAAAACCTACAATCTCCTCTCACATTGGAATAAGATCTTGAGCTCAAAAACCAACTGGAATATGATGTGATCAACAACTTCATTAAAATCCCAACAGTTATAAGCAACCCAACATGTCAAATGCTAAAAGTTGTTTTAGATAATGAAGTGCAGGGAGATCCTTTGGAATAATTGATGGAGCAACATATTCCCACTATTTTTGTCCATAACATCATTACAGTTGAAATCGCACCAAGAAGATTTATGAATATTAATGCCAATTTGAATGAGCAACAACAACAAAAATTGATTCAGATCCTTTCTAAATATCAACATGCTTTTTCTTGGGAGTATCTTGACATGAAGGGAATTGATCCCAAAATATGTACACATCATATCTATATTGAAAAAGATTCCCGACCCATCCAACAACCCCAACAAATATTAAACCCTCATCTCGGGGACATTGTCAAAGAATAATTACAGAAACTGTTGGATGTATATTTTATATATCCTATTTCAGAAAACCAGTGGGTCTCTCCACTAATAATCATCCCTAAGAGTAATGGGAAGTGTCGAATCTTTGTAGACTACAGAGAAATCAATAAATCTATCTAGAAGGACCACTTTCCCCTACCTTGTATTGATCAGGTCCTTGATACTTTAGTAGGGAAGCAATTTTTCTCCTTCCTAGATGGCTTTAGTAGTTATAATCCGATTCATATTGCTCTGGAAGGCTAGGATAAAACTACATTTACATGTCCCTGGGGTACCTTTGCATATCAAATATTTCTCTTTGGATTATGTAATTCTCCAGCTACATTCCAGAGATCTATTTTAAGCATATTTTCTGATTTGATTAATGAAGGACTTGAATTTTACATGGACGATTTTACCCCTTATGGAACTGACTTTGATCAAGCTTTAAGCAATCTGGAGAATGTACTGGAACAATGCATTGCTACTAGGATATGTTTGAGTCATGAGAAATGTCATTTGATGATGACTGAAGGTGTGGTACTATAAAACTATGTTTCTGCAGATGGAATCAAGGTAGACCCAACAAAAATAGAGGTAATCCTTAATCTTCCTACACCTCATACACAAACTGAGGTACATAGTTTCCTTGGCTGTGTAGGATTTTATCGCATATTCATAGAAACGTTTTCAAGAATAGCTTCATTTTTACATCCTTTAACTAGTAATGTGGAATTTCAGTGGTCTGATAAGTGTGATGTTGCATTTGTAGAGCTCAAAAGGATGGTTTCAACGGCACTAGTGATGAGAGGACCAAACTAGAAATTACCATTTCACATCTCTTTAGATGCATCGGATATCACCATAGGCGCTGTCCTTGGACAAGAAGAAGACAAGAAACCTTATCTAGTTATTTTATTAGCAAAAATGTTACTGCTGCCGAATTAAATTACACAGTGACACAAAAATAATTTTTAGCCATTATATATGCTATTAATAATTTTTTCCACTATATAACGGGCTATCTAGTAATTTTGTATATTGATCACTCTACTATTATATATTTAGCCAATAAACCAATTATTAATGGATGGGTTACTCAATGGTTGTTTATATTATAGGAATTCAAAATCACCATTAAGGATCAGACGGGAAGAGAGAATCTTGTTGCAAATTTCTTGTCTCATGTACCCAAAACAGATAACTCTTTGATAGTTGAAGACCAATTTCCAGACGAAAACGTGTTCACTGTCACTATTAATATTCCTTGGTACGTTGATGTGGCGAATTATCTAGAAGTTGGGAAATTTCCAGTGCACTTGTCACCAAGAGAAAGGAAATTAATTCTTCAGTGCAGTGCATGATTCACCTAGATCGGTGGATATCTTTTCCACATAGGGTATGATCTTCATATCCGAAGATGTATCAGAGATGATGAAATTCTTGATTTCTTGAAGGCATGTCATGTTGAGCCCTATGGCGGACATTTTGCAGACCACAAAACTGGGCATAAGGTTTTAGAGATGGGCTAGTATTGGCCCTCAATATTCAAAGATGCAAAGAATTATGTCCGGGCATGTGACATCTATCAAAGGATGAGCTAGCAAGGCCAAGATGATGAAATTCCCTTGCAACCACAAGTGGTGATGGAACCTTTCGAGAGATGGGCACTGGATTTTGTTGTCCCCTTCAACCCAAAACAAAACTAGAAATATTATATAATAGTTGCAACAGACTATATGACCAAGTGGTCAGAAGCAGTAGCCTTTCCAAACACAACAGAGGAAGCACTCATTAAATTTATCTTTGAATTATTTGTATGTTATGGATTACCCAGGGAAGTAATCATTGATGCAGAGTTGCAATTTACAGCACATAAAATCTCATCCACTCTGCACAATTATCACATTACACATAGAGTTACCTCCCCATACCACCCACATGAAAAAAAACAAGTGGAAAGTACCAATAAAGTCTTGGAGACAATATTGAAAAAAACAGTTTCGACAAACCTTCAAAATGGGGCAGTCGAGCTTCCAAATGCCTTATGGGCCTATCACACAACATGGTGTAACACTACTAGATACTCTCCTTATCACCTAGTATTTGGTAAAGAACCTATCTTTCCAATTGAATTTGAGATCAAGACTCTAAGAATGGCCCAAAAAATTGGACTGGATATTACCGAAGCACACACACAACGCTTATAGAGGCTTAATGAGCTAGATGAAGCACACTCATTTTCCCTTAAGTGCACAACTGTTATTCAGAAGTAGAGAGCTAGCTGGCATGACAATCATATCAAGAAGAAATCCTTCCAAAAAGGTGATTGGGCGCTTCTCTATGATTCCAAATTTCAGGATTTCCTTGGGAAATTGTAGACAAGGTGGATGGGACCGTATGAAATCAAAGAAGTCCATGATAATGGCATTGTCACCTTAGCTACAATTGACGGGTCTTGTTGCACCTCCTTTTTCACCTAAATGAGAAAAATAGAGGTGCTTACAAGAATAGTTGGGTTAGCTAATCAAGACAACAATAAAGGAAAGGGTTATAAGAATAAAGCATAGAATACTAAGCTAAGAATTAAACCAGGAATGATAAAAACAATTAAACTATGGTGCATAAGGACATAAGAAAAAGAACAAAACAAGACTCATGTCACCAATGGAAAGGACTGTATTAGTGAAAAGAAAGCACCAAAGAGAAAGGGGGACTTTGGGTCCCTTCTTCCTCCAAGGGAGGGATCTTGGACCCCCAAGATTGAGCTCTTCTTACAACTTGAAAACTTGAAAGAAATGGTGAAATAATCCCAAGATAATCCACTCAAAAGGTGATGTGAATTGCCCAAATGGAATGGTGCTAGTATGCTCTTGATGAGAAAAGAGGATTCCCCAAGAGAATAGCAGCAACATAACCTTGCAAATGAATTCCTTGAAGATGTAGTGCACCCATGACCTTCTTTTATAACACCTCTTTGAGGTATTATGCAACCTGCTTTTAGTGTGAACAAGGGGTTGTTTAGGGCACCTTTAGGTCTTTGACCAACCACCCAGCTAGATCTAGTCGATATTTGGATGTCAAATTGACTTGGAAGCTGAACCAGAAGAGGGTGGAAGGACGAACAACATCATAAATGCATCGTTCTCAGGTGTGCACATCTTTTAGCATCCACAATCGTGCATCGTGTGCATGTGCACTTTTTCTGTGTTTCTGTATGGAACATGTGCACGCACTTCCTGTATAGTCATAGTGCATCCTAATATGATAACTTGTTGTATAGTTTTGGACCCTTTGGAAGTGTTTTTTTGGTAATTTTGGTCCATGGGTGAACTTAATAGCTGTTTGAAGATGTTGGATTCCTATAACCATTTGAGGATGAAATTTCAGTGATAACATGTCTGGTTCTCCTTTTTTGGTAAATGGACATCGACTATGACTGTACCATCAACCAATTTCAAAAGAATTCTTTTGACAAGAAGTAAGTAATTATCCTACTGTTCATATTTTAGTTGGCTAGGAAGGTAACCCAACAACTTCAGTTCTATGAAATTGTTGTCTTTACAACACTATACATATTGTATATAGTTTTCTTTAAATATTTTATTGAGTCTTTAGGTTTTTACTTTCTAGGAAAGTCACTATAAAGAGCTTTGGAGAATAAAAACTAGAAAAGATGACTGTAATGAATATAATTAGCACTCTTTTTTGTTCCTTATTCAAACTTCAAATTGATCCTGTCTCACTTAGAAAAATCCATCGAATATAAACCTTGTTTTACACAGGAGATGAATATGTCATGTTCTGCAACAAAAAGTCAAGTGAATGCACTAAAAGGATGCACAGTTTTAGTAAATAGAAAATGAATGCATGACACTACAAACCATCCAATACTTTGATCATTGAATAAACCTACCCATAAAAATTAAATGAATTTAGTTGATGACCAATCAATCCTAGATTCGCTAAAACAAAAATGTCTGTGGGAGGTATCCAATTACTTAATTAGATGGTTAAAATTTGAACATCATCGTTGTCGTTCATTCGAATGTAACCGTTGTTGTTCCCTTTGTTTCGATTGTTGTTCCCTTTGCGGGTAGTGTCATTCATTTGAACGTAACAACTCTCGTTCCCTTTGTTATGATTGTTGTTCCCTTTGAGGGTAGTGTCATTCATTTGAACGTAACAATTGTCATTCCCTTTGTTGTGATTGTTGTTCCCTTTACAGGTAGTGTAATTCATCTGAACGTAACAATTGTTGTTCCCTTTGTTGCGATTTTCGTTCCCTTTTGCCAGTAGTATCGTTCATTCGAATGTAACAACTGTCATTCCCTTTGTCACAATTGTCATTCCTTTTTTTCGGGTAGCATTTTTCATTCGAAAGTAACACTTGCCATTCCTTTTTGCGGTTGTTCCTATTGTTGTTCCTTTCCTTTGAAAGTAATGATTTTTCATGAACAACTTGTCCTTTTTATACGTTTAGCCACTCCTTTAGGTACGAACTTCACTAACTAATTTTCAACAACATCACTTCTAATCATCATGGTAACAATCTGCCATTTTTGTTTTGAGGAATATCTAGCATTCCTTATCAAATTGTTCATGGATTGATTTTTCCAAATTATCCTAATATTGTTCATAATCCTTAACCACCATAATTCGTTTCTTTCCCCTATATATACATATAATTGAATGACAATTTTCATCCACATCATATTAAGGATTCTAAGGAACATTTTTACTTGGAATTCTTACACTTGTTATGCCATCCCGCACTCTTAAGGAGTAGATGAGCCTCCCTTAATAAAGTCTAAAAAAAATAAAATGGGAAATAATAATAAAATCTAAATAAAGAAAATAAAAATTATCCCAAAAAGGATAGGGGGTCTCATCATGATCCAACCTACAATGATCATAAGAGATTAACATAAGTGACATTCCCACTATGGCTACCACACTAGGGAAATGGCCTTTGGCATTTAAGGTCAAAGGACAAGAGGTCACATGACGATTCGGTTTGTTCACTTAGGTTACGATCTAGTGAGTGGCATTTTTGTTATCTAGCTACCAAACCAGGATAGTGGCCTTTTTGTGAAAAGACTGTTAAAACTATTTATTGAGGATACTGGCTCATCTATGGGTTAAAAGGAAACCCTGTCGAGGCTATGGAAGCCTGCTGGTAGTAATGGCTCTGCTTGTGACATGGAAGTTTATCTTAAATACGCTAATTTTTTATTATGTTTGTAGACTTCCTTTCTTAAAAAAGAGGCTATCATTCTGGCTATATTCAACACAAGGGAAAGTAACAAAATTATAACACATGGCATATTTATAAAATCTGGAAAAAATAGGACTACTCATAATATTCTTCCTTAACATATTTGAACATTGGTATTTGAACTTGTACTTCCCATAAAAGGTGTGATTATAGTTCATGATTAACATTAAAGTGATTTGAAAGTTATTAATGATCGTTCTCCCAACGACGACGACGTAGTAATTATCCCTCACGTGACTGACCACCATCATTACGTTCACATATATCGACGGTCGAGGTCAACCTTTTCATTTACCAGGGGGAGGATATTCCACGTGATTAACGATAGACCATAATCATTACAATTAATGGGAAAATTTGTATTTCTATATACCATTGTTGTTCTGTAATTTTCACCATTTCTAGTAAATGTTTCTCACAGGATGGTCTAACTAAGTTGTAGCTCGGAACGATAGTTGTGGTTGATTGTTTATAGAAAACATGGGCAGTCGAAGCATTCATCACGAGCCTACATTATTGCAAGTAAACAACCAAGGAAGGGAAATTATACACCGTATGGGATGGACACAATACTTTAACAAACTACAAGGATTCGATGTAAATGTCACGCTAACATTTTTCCAAAACTTATAGGGGGGAGCCTTAGTAATTCGAGGCATACAAATACCAGTTAATTATGAAATTATAGATGAGGTAACAGGCCTCCCAAATGAAGGAACATGGTGGACCAGAAAATACACAACACTCAAGGAAGTTGTGGAGTCCTTTGCAGAACCAGGGGAAAAATTCAACAAAAGGGGAAAGGCCTCAACCCGTCTTCTCTCAGCGAACCATGGAGGGAGATAGAAGGCATGATACAGAGATATATCACATGTGACACGCGATATGACATGGTGTGACCTCTCCACCTCAAGATAATGGAAGTATTAAAATAAAGTTCAGTGATAAATTTACCATTCTTTGTTAATACCATGTTGCATGAATTCTCCGGAAGGACCCAGAAAGCCAAAGACCCTACCAATGTAATTAGTCATCATGAGTTAGTAAAATTGATAATAAACATGGCCTTAAACCATACACAAATAACTTGGAGAGACTTAATTGAACCCAATAGGCCCCTACAAATTGAGCAACATGAAGTCCACCATGAAATGACTCCACAAGGAATTGAAGACACCTAGATAGAAGGAGATAATGCCTCAATTGAAATTCCAGTACCCCAACTTGAAATGAAAGAAGACCTCATTCATTTAGTAGAAAATCAGAGTAGGTAGGTAGGAACATCAAAGAAGAAAATACATAGAACAATTTATGTTCCTAAAACCTCCACTATAAAAAGAAGAAAGGGTAAAGATACAACACAACTTGAAAGTAATCAGGAAATTGTACAAATAGGACAACCATCACATGAAAGCCCTACAAAACAACAAGATGATTTCTTCAAAAGTTATGAAGAAGAGATGGCCGAAGTATTGGGAAATTTAGGTATATCACTTGCTGAAGATACATACATGTCAGGAGAACCCCAAGAATCAACTCCTTCTCATTCAAACCCTGTATTTGATCTTCCTGATATGGAGATGCCATCGTCTGAAGGAACAAAATAGCCAGAACCTCATTTCAATGAGAGTAATACTTTAGACCAACCCAGAAGATATAGGGAAGCAGTTACTAGTTGATCAAGGTGGGGAATACATTCAAATTCCCCATAGAAAGAAAGAAACAACAAGAAAAAGGAAATAACATAATAAAAAAAGTAGAACATGAAAATAAGAGATTGAGGAAAAGGGTCAAGAAAATAAAAGTATTAAAACAAAAAGTTGGCAGATTGAAAGAAACAATTATAAAACTTAGGGAGCAACAGGAACAGGATGACAAAGCCCATAAGAAGAATAAATCTAAGAGGGATAAAGTGCAGGGAAGAAATTCACTTTCCAGATTGACAATTCACACCAATTCTGTTGGAACACAAACATAATTGCATTCTCCTTTGGAAACAGTTGAAATAGAAACTCAGACAGAGGCTTCAAAAACAATAGAAATAGTTATTCATACTGAAGAAGTATTTCACTCCCCTGAGTAGGATGCCATTATTAAAAGGTTGGAAGAAGAACTTGAAAAATCCCAATAAACCCTAACTCAATGCAGAATTGAAATGGTAACAGTGTCAAAACATCATAAAGTTGTCAGACAACTTCGATCCGTGTCAGCAACTAAGAATGAGACCCTTTTTGAGCTCAACAAAGCTAAATAAAAGGTGAATAAGGTACATGGCCAACTTGATGGATCTTTGGAGAAAATCAAATAAATCTGCTATGTTTATTCTGATATTTTAGCTTGCAGGGCCCCTGCTGCAAATTATGCCCTATTTTTATTAGAACGTTATTTGTTACTAAAATTAAAATCTATTAGGGCAGGGAAACCTTATGAATTCACCACTGTTTCTAATTTTGTTTCATGTTTTAAATAAAAAGAGAATGGAGTACACTACTTTCTGTGTGAACTATACCTTCACAACTTCATCCTAGAAAAAAATAGAAAAGAGAACCCCAATCCATTCACTGGGGATATCCAGTTTCGAGCATTCTTGTCTTTTTCCAAAAATCAAACTAGGTGGACTAAAGCACATACGGTGTTCATGAAAAGGGAGAATGGATAGAACTATGGATCAGAGGGGAACCTCCTAAATCCTTTGATACCATTATGCAACATAGAACATTCATGAAGAGGGAAATGGTTGAAGAATATTTAGTTCCCATCCATAGACATGTTGTACAGTCAGGGCTACAATATTTTAGAGATATTAAATAAGAATCCCTTCCTGCTACCAAATTAAGATGGAATGTCTCTTCAAATGAATTCAAGAATAGGGAACCATTTGGTTTCAGAAATTTTCAATCAACTACTTTTAGGTTAGAGAGGTATGCCAAAATGATCATGGATGAAGAGCCTTCCTGGATTGGATGCAGGTACAATCCTCCCATTATTTGGTATCCTCCAAAGGTTTATCAGAGTGATTATGAAATTCATAAGAAAAGGGAAGATGATGCTTTTGAAGAGATTAAAGGTAAGCATGGGTTCCAAATACCTAGAGAAGAGACCTATCCACCCTTCAGTATCATTTCTTTGCATATAAACTCTCTTGTTGCATGAGGACATGCAAAAAGGTAAGCCGGGGGGTATGTTGAGTTGAGAAAAAGGTATAATTATTCTTCTTATTACTATGGTGTGTGATATATTCTTTGTTCACTTTTCTATTAATTTGAAGCAATTAGGGAATAAAATGGTTAAAAAGTATTTAGGAAATATTATTGAATGATATTAGATATTTTATGAACTTTGGTTTGAATTTTTTTTATTTTATTGCAGAAATGGACAATTGATGTTAACTCAATATAGTTAAGAAGATCATGAATATGCATAGTCCATTGAAGATCGAAGAAATCAGGCACAAAATGGTTCAAAGGAAGATTGACTCTTTATCTTGCAATCTTCATAAATAGTAAAAGCAATCATGAGGATCTCTCGATCCTCATGATAACTTAATTTACTTATTTGATTGTAATATATAAAGGATAGTGAACCATAGAGATATAACCAAGAAAATTAATCCAAGAATTCAGATCTCTTAATTGTTGACATTCTGTACAACAATCCATTGTAAATGATTTATCATTTATGGGATTAATGAAAGCTTCAAGTGTTTTGAGAATTTTTGCGTACTGAGTCTTTCGTAGCAGTATCTTCTAAAGACCGTGGGCCCATTCAGAAGGAGTTGCTATCTCATTTGTAATCATATATTCTGTTATAATTATGTGATTTGAATTTCCTTTCGAATAGTTAGATAGACTTGATAATGTGTGGATTCTTTTATGAATTGGTTATGTTGTCCCATTTGCAGAGAATAGATGTTCCATTTGAATATTGTCTATTGTTGTTCCATTTCCAATTACTGTTATCTTATCGCTTGTGAATTCCTTTCATTTTCACATACTTTGTTCCTTTTATCAAATTCACATTTGTTGTTCCTTATTAAATATTCATTAATTCGTTGCTCCTTTGTAGTAGATTAATTAATCATTGAGAGATTAATTCATTAAGTGTTTTCGCAGATTAAATTATTGTTTCTTAGATAAATAAATTCAATAAATTGATTGATTCTTTGATTCATGGTGTTTTATTGTTTAGATTGCAATTATGTTGAGTGAGTTATTATTTTCAAATTTTTTAATGAATGTGTGAAGAACTTGATTATTGCAGTAATTTAGATAGACTCAGATTTTCTTTAGCTGGATTATCTACACGATTTAAACCTCTACGACTATCTGAATAGACTTTGCTGACATTATTGAATGAGAATATGAATCATTGGTAGATAAATTAATGTCAGAACAAGTTTTTTTTAGGATATATTTAAAGACCAACACCGGGAATCGTAGAAGAAATCACCATTGGCATCGCATGCTCCCTTGAGGAACTCATAGCTTACAAATCTCTCTTTCAGGAATATCGAGATATTTTTTCCTGGTCATGTACAAAGATGTCCGGCCTTGACCCTTCTATAATAAAACTTCGCATAGACACATGGCCATATGTCACCCCAGTTCGTCAAAAGTTGTGCCCCTTTCACCCATCCAAAGCGGCGACTATCAAAGCCGAAATTGACAAGTTACGTGTTGTTGGGCTCATTTACCCCATTGTGTATACCTCATGGGTTTCTAACCCTATCCCTATTGTTGGAAGCATACCGAATCAGAAAGAAAGGTTATTTTGGGAAGAAAGGCATACAAAGGGAAAGTGACAGCTGGAAGGAAAAGAAGCACACACACATGCATATGTTAGGGTTAGGGTTTTTGTAATACATTGTAATGGATGATAAGACAGAAACAGATATAAATAGATACCTAGGAGGTCTAGGTAAGGGGGTTGTTGTTGAAGAGGGAGAGAGAGTGTAAGAGTTATGATTTATGGAGTATCGGTAACACTATTGTAATCCAATACATTTTTGTAAGTTGTTGATTTCTAGGGGGTAAACAGGGTGGATCTTGAGGGTTAGATCATAGGCTGAGGAGACTGGTGTGATCTAGTCTTCCTCATAATAGATATCAAACTAATTGAGAATGAGTTGTAAAGCGCACAATGCTTTATTTTTGGAACTACCATAAGAGAAGAGCTTGAGAGCTAGATCTTTGTGGAGGTAGCCTAGGAGGGGGTGAACCATGGTAAAACCTGTGTTATGTCATTGAATGCTTGTGTCTCTTTTACTATGTATGAGTAGATGTTAGAATGATGTATGAATGAATTAATGGATGGTATTACATTCCATGCATGAATGATAATTCCAGTATATTTCTTTAATAATTAAATAGAACTCTCAGCGCGCAACTCATAGATCCCCATTCAATTATGGACTACAAGCACTTGAGTATTGCAGTCACCAATCAGAATATCTGAGGTGAGACTGCGCAGTTCACTCTGGGTCAATAATGTTAAAGGTATAGCTCAGATAAGAAACCAACAAATGGGTCTGATGACGGTTGGAACAACACAAGATTAAGTGGATGTGACATGTTGAAGATCTGTAAGATCTGCAGATGGTGGTTCAAAAGAATACCACATCGGATGAAAATAAGGGGAGATAATGTGTTGCTAGAAGGGGATGTTGAGACCGTGGAATCCCACAAAAGAAGATATAGAAAGATGGTTGAAGAAAAGAGAGTTATAGTTTTCATAGAAAGATAACAGAAACCCTAGAGTAACACCGTGCAAATACCTTGATAAGTATGTGTTTACCGATCTGCATGAAGTCTTTTTCTGTGATTTTCTACACTTATTGCAGGAGTGGATATTGAGGTTGAAGGATAACCAAGCCACAAATCGGATCCGACAGTTAGAGTGGACCTGAGTTCAAATTGTGCAGTTACAGCAGGTAAATAAGAAATCGACCCGTGCAGTATATTTTTGGCTCGACAGTATTGTAGCAGGCTTTATAAAAGAATTTGCAATAGATATCGTGAAGTCATATAGCGTCGTAGAGAAAGAGTTTCTATGTAGGAATCAAGGAAGGTATATTTGATCGTTGTATACTTCTATTAAGATATTACTCTATAAAAAAGGTGTAATGACAATGGAGTCAGACAACTAAACTTCCTGGCGTGCATGGGGGAAGGGGGGAAGCACTGATAGAAAAAGGAGAAATGGAAGGAGAAAGGGATAGAGGAAATAAGGAGGAATCCTTGAATCCAATCATGATAGAATATGACTAGATCAAGAGGATCATGGCAACATCAGGAAATACGCGCAATGGAGTACCCTACAAATACAAGGTGAACACCAAGAAGAGAGTGTCGCAAGGGAAGGCTTGGCAAGTCATGAAGAAGAGGTAGAGGATCTATGGGCTGTGGATTAGATTGAGGAAATTATATGCATGACATATGAGAGGAAGACAAGAGGTACAAGAGAGGGAATAGAAGGCAACAATCCTATCCATATTAATGTCATTGCGGAACCGATAAACTCATGTGCGACTAACACACCAAAAAGAACACCACCGTTTAGACAATTGAATTTCGGGAGAAGGAAGACAGGAGGAAGTACATCTACATAAGGAAAAAAAACTGGGGGATCCAGTTTAGGAATCATTAGTAGAGTATCTACATAGTGAAGAGGTAGCAGTTTAGAATTCAGGATGGAAAGACACGATCCCACCATTAGGTTACTAGAATTCAAAGGAGAAGCATCGGAGGACCCAGACAAGCACTTGTTTATCTGTGAAAAGATATGGGAAGAGAAACATATCACAAACATGGACACTAAACATTCACATCTAGAGATTACAATAAGGGATCACACACTAGATTGGAATATGAGTTTAGCCACAAACAATCCACCAGGGACAACCAGAACGATTGCAGATATCAAGAAATTGTTGATAAATGAGTTTCAGAAGCCAAGTTCAGAGGACTAGTACATGAATGAGATGATATAAATTAGATAGAAACCAGGAGAATCCATATGGGATATTGACCAGAGATTCAAGAGACTGAAATAAAATTTGAAATATCTCATGATAGATATGTAGCATAGGAACCTATTCGTCAATTCACTATTACCACACTTAAAATATCCACTACGACAACAAAAGTTTTAGACACAGGAAAAGGCTATGTAGGCATCCCTGCAACTATAAGAAAATCAATATTAGAATATTGATCTAGACATCGAATAGATGAAGGAGGATCTGAAGAAATTAATGTTCCATCTAAACCAAAACAAAAGTAAGGACAAACGAGAAGTTGTTTGGTGTACCACATGCAGGATATAAGGACATCATAAGAATGAATGTCCAACATTCGCACAGTACGTGGCAATAGGAATGCCAAATTCGTTACCAACAGGAGGGCTATGGTGCAAAATCTGTAAGAAACAGGGCCATGACCCATATCACTTCCCAATGATGCATAAGTACCAGACAGTCTCAAAGATTTCATATTGCAACTTTTGAAAGTCAGTAGGCCATGATGAAAAATACTATAGAACCATGGAGTTGATGAGAGAGAGGAAATCATATGCATATAGGGTGTAGGAAGAAATGATAAACAGGAAAGCCACACCTTAATTTAACCAAGTACCAACCCCATACAACACTGCACAGTCGCAGTATCATACTGCGCAACAACCATATAACACAGCTCAACCCCATTACAATATCGTGCAGTATAACTAGGTGCCTTGGTATAACACATCGCGAGGGGATCGAGTTGGCTACAGAGGTGGAGGAATATCAAGAGGAGGCTTTGGAAGAGGTAGATGAACATTTATATGTCAAAAATGTCAACAACCAAGAAACTATGCAAGAGAATGTCCACTTCCACCAACGACTTGTATTTATTGTCATGCATTAGATCACGCCACAGAGGAATGTCCTACGTTATTAGGGAAGATCCAGGAAAAGAGGAATCATAACAACTATAATTTTCAATGGATTTCCATAGAAGCGAGGGATGAAGGAAGAAACATAAAAATAGTTACGTGTGGAGGAGCTAAAATAGGAAACAACGCAGTATGACAAGAGCCATTACAACACCAATGGGTGAAGAAGAATGTCGAACCAAGGAAGCAGTTTGACGTGAAGAATGGGAAGGAAACATTTAAGAAATACAAACAAGAATTTTTTAAGCCTAATACTAAATTGACCTCAGTCATGCAGCATAGTAAGGAAGTACTAGAGTACGAGATTCCTCCATCGTTGGATCATACCAAAGAAATGAAACCCCTAGGACAAGTAAGTACAATTAAAGGATTTTTGTTATCATGTGTAAAATTACTCAATGATCCATCCTCTATCAAAGTGCTAAAAACATATGCTAGAAATATGTAGCATAGAGACAGAAGGGATGCTAGAATAGAAAAAAGTCAATCACCTACACACAAGGAGAAGAACAAGTAGGGAGTTCAGGCTAAACGCCAACATTGGAGATTTCAACATGGGAGATATCATACTAGATCTAGGATCTGAAGCCAATATATTACCAAACAATACATGGAAATGCATGGGAGAGCCTACCTTAGGCTACTCACCAGTTCAACTGAAGTTAGCAAACCAACAGAGAGTTCTACCAATAGGGAGACTGAAAGGAGTGACAATAGATCTAGATAGAGTGTGCACTAAATCTGACTTCGAAGTAATAGAGATAGTGGACAACACAACACCATACCCAAGATTGCTCAGCTTGGATTGGGTGTTTAATAACTAGGCCATAATCAAATCAAAGACATAGAAAATGACCTTCGAGTCAAGAGAATATAGGGTCATTGCACCATTAGACCCATCATTAGGGGAAATTATCCAGTTGTAGAGAACAACTGAACGAAATGAGGATTACGTAAACCCAACTGCATATGGGATACTTATTTGGTAGAGCATTACTTCATGTGTGTCAGACTCAGATACGGGTTTAGAGAACTGGAAACAAAGGCTACATGAAGTTTCCATAAGACGATACGCAAGAATAGACATCGCAGTAAGATGGGTAGGTACAGAGATAAGGGAACTGCCTAGTTTCCATGGGGTAAATGATCTAGAAGCATTCTTGACACATTACGAAGATGAACTGTTAGAAAATTAGAGACTTTTAGCACTAGATATAGCACTCAAGGCCACACCCGCAAGATGGTGGGGCACACACAAGGAAACAAGCAAGGATAGGTACCAATGTAAGTGGTTATTGTGCATAAGGTTTTGTGTAGAACAGAGGAGAAACAAACAATAGAAGTACAATGGATAACGGGCACTAGATGAGCACTTGGAGAAGTGTCGAGTGCTATGGAAAATGATACCCCTAGAGGAATGGCCTCATCATTTTGTACATACCATAGAGGGCATCCAAAAAAACTGGTATACAGACCAAGAACTACACAAAGAAACTACGATTTGGACAGTACTACAACAAAACTTTATAGTCACTTTCTCATTTGAGCATGATAACCCCAACATAGATATAGCACTTAAACAAATAAGAAGGGTGATATTCATTAAGGAACCATAAGTTGAACTGATAACATAGGAACAACAACAGAACAAACAGACAGTGAAAGAACTGTTGTCATGCTACCATCTGCAGGAAGAAGTACCAGATGAAGACAATCCACACGATATTCAGATTGAGGAAGTTGAAGATGAAAGAGAATTGGAAGGTCCACCTATAGAATCAGAAGTAATTTTTGAGTCTATTAGCACATTATTGTTATTATTCCCAGGTGCAGGCAGCAACCGTCAGCACACAAAGAAGGCCAAGGCAGTTACAATGGCTTTTTTTTTTCCCTTGCATAGGTTCAGTGTGGCGCCACCTCTAAACATAGATTGGAAGGACTCCAAAGTTAGTAGGTGGATAAAGGTTTGGCGAAGGCACCAAAATTATCCAGTGTAACCAGATCTCACCTCTCCCCTAGATCAACGGTTTTTGATCATATCGGGGCCTCTACATGTGAGAATGTTAAAATTCTAAGGGCATGCCAGGTTTGAAACCATGGTTTTGCGGAGAAGAGATGTGTCACTCGAAGACGCATATTGGGCCCAAATGCAGTGAAGAGTCAAACCACCTTTCGCAACCCCGATATGCGTATGTGCGTATAATTCCCTATCACAGGTTGACAAGTGGTCACTCCACAACTATCTCACCGAAACCTATCCACTTCTAATCCCCTATGTCTCGTTACACCTCGCTACACATCACCTCCATCCCACTACACCTTTCTCCACATCACCTTTGTCCCATTACACCTCATCTACCACTTGTGTGGCCCCAACACTATCCTCAGTCTCCTCTTTCCATCCTCGTCTGTCCACCTAGCCATATCCCATCCGCTATTCCATGTTGAGCGTGCCAATCACATCGTCAACAACCATGTTCGTTCTCAGACCTCCCCGCAACATCTGACTTAGATCCATATGGTAGAATGTAGAGGCTGCCAAATTTCATAGGTGCAGTGCCAACGTGGGCCTTCTCAATCCCGATGAAGAAGTTATCGAAGTTAGTTGGTGGTGGTTGAAAATTTTTTCCACCATAAATGGAAATCACGAGAAAGGACTGTCAGTAAGTCATCTCAGCTGCAAAACCTTCCTGAAGCATGATTTTGTTTGACAGAGCTCGCTTCTGAGAGGAGACTGCATGGACAGTCTTCCAAGAAGCATGTAGATGTAATTCCTTCAATGCAGAGACTCGAGCATGCTTCTATAGTTTTTCTCTGAGTATATAGGATTCTTCCTAATATTTTGTTAAGGTCTATGGTTGAGCTAAGCTCCTACATTGTAATCTTTTAATGAAGCCTCTGGTTTTCTGGTTATCTATATGTATCTGAGACTTCTTGTTTAATGTAATTCGGTTTCCTTTCATCTCTTTGTAACAGCTATGTTAGAACACTTAAACATGGATGATCCAGTCGAGGGTAGTTATGTTTTTGTGATGTAGTTTTGATCACAGTGACATCAAAACTAGTTTTAATCAGTTTCATGCATTGTATTTTCCCTCTTACAATGAAGAGCTCGGGCATGAATGATCTAGTTGATATGTTGTAGCTACATTGTGATGTATGTTTGATCATTGTTTTGTTATGACTGTGTTTCTTAAATATACTTCAGTGTTTGAAACTTCGAATCCAAGAGGATCTTGTTTTCTAAGTTTTTCCCCTATAGGCTGCTAGAATACCTCTTCATTTTCCTCAAGTTCTTCCCCCTAATCACCCTTACTACAACTTACTAACTAAAGTTATATTGATATCTCACTTGCCTGTGCATTCCATCCCAGTTTTCTGAATTAAAGCGATATAATCCTGAGTCTGCGTTCATTAGACCCCCTTTAAATTTATTTATTGTGACATACAAATTGATGGGTACTGGGCGTACCTCTGTCACAATCCTGAGGTGACTTCTGGTGCTAACAAAACTAATCAAGGTGAAGAAATTCAACATTGGGACAATTGAGAATCCAAAAATGTCTCGCATTAGAGACTACTCAGATGAGAAAACAATGGAAAGCATAACAGAGTTACTACGCGAGTACAACGACTTGTTCCCCACAACATTCACAGAAATGAATGGTATCACAGGAGAGATAGGTGAAATGAAGATACCACTATTACACATCAGAATTACTCATTTCAATGATGACCTATTGTCATCATTACAAGTTTCAAAAGTGTCGCATCTTGGCCACAAGTGTCGCAAGTGTTGCAGACATCATACAATCATCTTTCTTATGTCATGTCTCAAATGATGTCACAAGGACACTTCAATGACACCCTCAGAGACTGGTTAAAAAAGAATAAATCATTTTATGAAGAGTACAAATATTTTACCATGACAAAAACCACTTAAAAATGAATTTTGAAGGCTAGCGTTCCCCTACCCACTATCAGGGAGTGGCAATGCTCCTTAACCTTCTTTGGGGGAGTGTTCCAGTACTTTGTCCAGCCTTCTAGAGGAGCACTGGGATTGTTTGAAGAAATTTTGAGCAGTGCTCCCCTACCCAATCTCAAGGAGTTCCAGCACTTCCTGCCCTCATTTGAGGGAGCTTTGCAACACTCTATGCCCCATTCCGGGGGAGCGCTAGGTTGTTTGAGGAAATATTGGGTTGTTGAGGAAAATCAGGGGAAAATCCCCCTCATCTCTAGAGTTGGTTGGATTTGAATCTAAGGTCAAGGATGGATCTTAGGGAGGATCCAAACCAATGGAGAAGGATCCTCAACCTATCCCAAGAATCTCTAAGGTTTTTATCTCTCTCCAAGCTTATATAAGGAGGCCTTCTCATGGTGAAAGGAGGATGGAGTTTTAGAGATACCAAACTTATGATTTCATGAGAAGTCGTATTGTGGAAACATTGAAGGCATCAAAATTATGATCTCATAAGGGAGATAATCAATGAAGGTACATATTCTTCCTTTTATCTATTTGATTGACTTAGCTAAGTTTAAAAGGATTTCAGTGACCAAAGTTAGCACCTTTTTGTCTTGATCTTAGATATTTAGGGTTCAAGAGGAAATCCACTTGTCCGTAGGGGGATTTTCTTGTTACTGTAAGTATTGCTATCAATTTCTCATTAATACAAGTGCTTGTCGTATTTCTTTCAAGGTTGTGTATTCCTACATGAACCTTTCTTTGATAGATAGATCTAGTTTTTAATTAATCATGGTAGAATAGGAAGTTGTTTTGACTTTGTTTTTATTGAATTGTAGGACTTGTTGAAGAACTTGGGGATCAAGGCTCAACTTGGATTGGGAAAGGAAAAACATCATAAAAAGGTACATCTTCTTCCTTTTCTCTATTTGATTGACTTATCTAGGTTTAAAAGGATGTCAGTGATCAAAGTTAACACCTTTCTATCTTGATCTTAGAGATTTAGGGTTCAAGAGGAAATCCACTTGTCCACAGGGGGAGTTTCCTGTAAAAACCACTCATATCTAAGGTAAGACCGATCAGACAACGAACATACAGAGTAAATCTGATATATAAGAAAAATGTCAAAGTTGAGACCGATAGGATGCTCAAATCCAGAATCATAGAACTTGTGGAAAAATTAGAATGGATAAGTGCGATGGTAGTTCAGGAGAAAAAAGAAAGGTGGGATAAGAATATGTGTCGACTTGAGGAAGTTGAATGATGCATGCCTACATGACCCGTTCCCTACACCCTTCACAGATGAGGTGTTGGAGAACGTAGGAGGAAAATACTTTTATGCATTCACTGATGGATTTTCAGGATACCATCAGATCAAGATAGAACTGGAAGATAGATACAAGACCAATTTTTATATAGAGTGGGGATCCTATCAATACAAAGTCATGTCGTTTAGATTGAAGAATTTTTTTGGCACAGGGGCAGACCCAGGGTTCAACACTTCAATAACGCACCAAAAAAACCTAACTATTGGCCCTTTCAGCAACACCTACCAATCATATGAAGTCTCACCCAAGGTAGAGGTAGGGGGGGTTGTAGGACTCAAGTGTCTACAAACTAGCTGGGACACATATCTGTGATTACAAAACTTAACAGAGAACTTAGCCAAGAGTATGCATTAAGTTATGGTTCTTATTCATATCGCATATTAACCCTTATTACTGATCAACACAATAATAATCAAGATTAAGCACATCTAGTCATTTAGCACATAAGATTAGAGCATATCTAGCATTTATTCATATATAAAGCACTAATCATCAATGGATCTACCTATCACACATCAATAACAATGAACTAAGCAAATAGATACATAAACATCATGAACAACATTGCAAAAATCACATCAACACAGGATATACGTGGTTCACCCCAGTGTTGGGCTACGTCCACCAACTCTTCTTCTTATTTATTAGTCTTCAATCTTCTTACATTCCTCTTATGTTTTTCATAAAGCCACAAAGCCAACTCCACAAAGGAAAGGAGATTTGTGTGCACCTCACCAGATCCTCCTTTCTCGCGTTAGGTCAGGGAACAAAACCTTACACAGTCTGTCCACAAAGTCTCTTACAATCAATTTCACTTAGCTTTGCAAGTCTTAACACACTCTAGTCATGAACTAAAACCATGACCTCAAAAAATGACCTCTACTTACATCACCTAGCTACTTATTTATACATTACAAAAAGGGCCTAGACATGCGTAAAACCATGGGCCGACATCCCATACCAGTGACATAAACTCTAAAAACCTGCAAAATGGGAGAGATCCTATGATCTTTGCTTCACCTGGGTGCTTCATCTTCGACCAGCCTCTCGAAGTACCTAAAATGGTCAAACACAACCAATGTTTTCTCAAAACTTGGTCGAGGGCCAACAGACCCCCAAAACTCACTTGTGACTTGTCCCGAGTCACTCTGATCTGGGTAATACTTATTCGAAGGCCTCGATCTTAGCTCAAGATACCTAGACTTGCTGCTTCGCCAGAGCCTCTTTCTTGATGAACTCCTAAATTACTTTCTCGGTGAAAGGCCCTTCCAGGCATTGCTTCGCTGATGCAACCACCTATTCCAACTGTGAGCCTTGTCCCTTGATCTCTTCAAAAATTGTGTAGGCTTCATCCTGCACCAGCTGTAGTCTTTGTCTCACCTCCATAAATCTGATCTGGATGGCGATAACCTTCTGCTAAACTGCGCACTTCTCCTGCAACCTCTTCATCTTCTCCACTTCAGTAAGAAACTTCATCTGTTCTTGCGTTGTAGATGCCTGCTTCTTCGCCTCCTGGAGCTATGCCTCCAATGTCCTCAGCTTTGGGTCTTTTTCAAGGTTCTCATAGGTTTGCGCACTTCGATCACTTAGTTTCTTACATCCTGAAGCCAAGGCCCTGATTCTTTCTACTGTGCTTCTAGCAGTTTCTTCCATCTGATATCGCACTTCTTGCGGAGTGCTAAACACTTCTTGGATTTCTAACTCTGTTACTCTTGCTTGAAGTTGTTGAATGGCCTCAACGAGCTTCCCCACTTGGTTATTGGTTGTCTCTTCTTCTGTCTCTGCCAAGCCCGACATAGAGCGAAGTGCTCTAGTCACTTCCTCTCTAACCATAGTCTTCTATGCAAGAAGCTGGTATTTTGTTTTCTGCATCTTCTCTTTGTCCCCTTCGAACTTCACCCTAAGGCCATCTTTCTCTTGCTGTGCATGTAACATCCTTGACCACCAATAGGCTGATAAATTCCACCACTCAGAGGCTTTACTTAGCTCTAAAAATGCTCTGTAACATCCCCAACCATCCATTTCAGGCCACGCTACACCAGAGAAGACATACGTTCTCTGTGTGGAACATATTGTAACATACTAAGCATCCAAACTGAGTTATGCCACAAAAAATTCTATTTGCATGTGATTTAAACATATGCACACACATAACTCTTGCAGAAACATTATATATAAAACATAGGCATACAAATATATCTATAAATACACAGATTCACACTAAAATCACCGTAAACATACACATGCAACATATACAAGAAATACCCACAATTATACAGATAGTCATAACCATGCATAAGATAAACCCATAAAACTGAACACATAAATAATAATGCAACATGTAATTTTATCACACAAATGACACTTATCTTGGAAATAATGTCACCAACTACGTGCAGACCATCCACAGACCTCCAAGCTTTAGACCACGTTGTTCATCACTCTCAACAGTGAGTCACCCCCGAGCTGGGACTAAACTCCAACCGAAAAAAGGGATTCCTAACTAGGCTAAAGGCTCATGGACAATAGGAAATACTTCATCCGAGGTTCTCACTCAACTAATAGCCTACAGTCCCTCATTACCCACATGCCTATCCCACCCAAGGAAGTGTTCCCCTTCTCTTCTCAACATTCCCTCGGATGCCCCACTTCCCTTTCAGGGCTTCAACAACAGGACGGACAGGAATTCTCGGAGCCCTGTAGTTGTAGTTTAACACCTTCAGGAAATCAATTCCCAACAATTATCTCACCCAGAGAGAAATTACTTATGGGCTTGACAACCCACCTCTTCAATATCCCACGGGCCTGACAACCCATTTCTTCAGTCCCATGCCCCCGCTAACCAGCTACACCAACCTCTGTGGCCAAGGATACAAGCTCGGTATAGTGACCGAAAGTATGGACAATAACTGATTGCGTGAGTGAAATGATCATGGCATCATGGGTGGCTCCTCCTTGAATGATCGAAGGAATCATGCAAAATATGATGGTAAGAATGATGGGGGAATCGTCAAAATGAGGTAAGTCCCAACAATATGTATGCATGTCCCCAACTTGACACTTGTCATATTGGGAGCTACTTTGGCCCACGTGTCCCCAACTTTATAACTTAGGATAAAATAATTATCCATACTTTATGTTTTAATAAATATTAATATAATATTTCTTTTTGGCTCAAGTTCCCTAGCTTGTCCCCTTTCCTTAACTTAGTCCCTCCCTTTCCCTAACTAGTGGATTTTAGTCCCCCATATATTTTATCGTGGTCTGTCTGCACACAGTGATGTATTTTATATTAAATATGAGACATGTACAAAAATAGGCGCATTGGCCTTTAACATCTAGGCTCTCCTGCATAATCAAAAGATAAGCATCCTAGCTTATAATAACTGGCTCACCAACCTATAAATCATATCATATACATAAAGGATCCTTGGCTTCAACATCACGCACACTTAAGATGTTGCACGCAGTATCCTAGAATGTGCACACATCCTCATTTTACTGCATAGTACCTGCATGCATTATTCCATGAAAGGTGCATCCAAAATTATATCAAAACAACTCACCAACTTAAGTACATTTGTATTTAAATTTACAATTGGGTTCAACCTTAGGTATATTACAATCCCCTCCCCTTATTTATGCACTATCCTCAGTGCATCATGTACCCATGTACAACTAAATTTCAAAAATCCTCAGAAAGATGTGGGTATTCTGCCTACATTTCATCCTCATGCTCCCAAGTAGCGTCCTCAGGACCATACCAGGTCCATTGGACCTTTACAATCCCTATGGCATAATTCCAGAGATGTTTGATTTTTCGGTCCAGAATGCACACCAGATGCACTTGAAAAGCACCTTCTTTCTCCACCTGAATCACATTCCAATCAATAACATGATTAGTATCAGATATATATTTTTTTAGCAATGATACATGGAATACATTATGAACAGACATAGATGCAGGCAATGCAATCATATAAGCTACTGTACCAATCCTCTCTAGGATTTCAAATGGCCCACAATAGCAAGTTGCCAACTTTGAGCAATTTCCCAACTTCAGGGAACTTCTGTTGGCTTTCACTTTCAAGAATACATGGTCACCCACTTTAAATTCCCTGAGATTTATTCCCTTATCAACATAGATTTTATTCCTGTCTTGTGCAACCTTTAAATTTGTTTTATTTTCAACATTTTCTCTTCCATTTCCCTAAGAAATTCTAGCCCAACCATTTCTCTATCTATTGGGTTATCCCATCTTACCGATGTGTTGCACTTTCTGCCATAAAGTGCCTCAAATGGGCTCATCTTTAGAGATGCTTGGTACCCATTGTTATAAGCAAACTCTACCAAGTGTATGTAGTCTTCCCATTTTGATGGTTTATCCATGACATACATCCTCAACATATCTTCAATTACTTGATTCAACCTCTCTTTTTGTCCATCTGTTTCTGGATGATAAGTTGTACAGAAATTCAAATTTGTTCCAAATCCATTAAATAACCCCTTCCAAAATTTTGAGGTAAATTTTGGATTTCTGTCAGACACAATTGTCTTGGGTATACCATGTAATCTAGCAATTTCCCTCATATAAACATCAAGAATGATCACTGCCTTGTGAGTGAGCTTAACTAGAATAAAATGGGCAACTTTAGTAAGCTTATCCACCACTATCATGATAGAATCATTTTGCTTGTTTGTTCGGGTAGTTTGGTAATGAAATATATGGTTACAACTTCCCATTTCCACTCAGGAATGGGTAATGGTTGTAGCAAACCAGCTGGACGTTTATGCTCATCCTTTACTTTTTGACATTCCAAACATCTGGCAATAAAATCAACAACCTCTTTCTTCATTCCTGGCCAATAATATTGGCTCTTGACAACTGCAATAGTTTTCTGATATCCTGGGTACCCAGCATAAGGCACATTATGCATTTCTCTCAATATTAGATTTTTCAACTCCTGGGAATTTGGTACATAAATTATGCCCCTGTACATGAGAATTTCATCCTTATCTAGTTTGTATTCTTCAATTTTTTGCTGCAAATTACCTTGTTGTAGTTTTTCCACTAAATCTTTGTATTGCAAATCTGAATTGGCAGTCTCTATTATTTTGTGTATCAAATATGATTGATACATGCTAATGGTTGTAGCATGCATTTCATGCACTCTTCTGTTGCGTGCATCAACCACTTTGTTCTCTTTCCCCTTGATATGATTTATATCAAAGTCATATTTGCTTAGAAATTATAACCATCTACTTTGCCTAGAATTTAATGTTGTTTGATCAAACAAATATTTCAGACCATTGTGGTATGTCCTCATCTCAAACCTTTTCCCCATGAGGTAGTGTCTCCATTTCCTCAAGGCATGTACTATGGCTGCCCACTCCAAATCATGAGTGACATATTTTCTTTCATGCTCCTTCAACTTCCTTGATTCATAACATATAACAAACCTATTTTGACTGAGGACTCCAACAAGTCCCTCTTTACATGCATGTGTGCATACAATGAATTCTTCATTTGGGTCTGCTATCCTTAATATTGGAGAACTTGTTAATAATTTTTTCAAGTGTTGGAAACTCTTTTCACAATCCAATGTCCACTAAAACTTCACACCCTTTCTTTGCAAGGAAGTGATTGGGTGTGCAATCTTTGAAAATACTTTTATAAATATCCTATAGTATCCTGCAAGCCCCATGAATGATCTCACCTCTATCACATTCTTTGGCACTTCCCATTCTCTAATGGCTTCTATATTCTCAGGATCCACTACTATCCCATCCTTTGAAATGATATGACCCAAATAGTGAATTTGTTTATGATAAAATGAGCACTTGCTCAATTTGGCATAAAATTGATGATCCCTTAATACTTGAAAAACCATCCTCAAATGATGTTCATGCTCTTCCTCTAACTTGGAATATATGAGAATGTCATCCAAAAAGACAATGACAAACTTTTCTAAATATTCTCTGAAAACACCATTCATTAAGAACATGAAAATAACTGGTGCATTTGACAACCCAAATGGAACCACTGTGAACTCATAATGACCATACCTTGTCCTACAAGTTGTCTTTCTGATATCATCCTCTTTAATCCTTACTTGATCATATCCTGACCTAAGATCTATCTTTTAAAAGATCTTTGCATCCTTCAACTGATAAAAAAAATCCTCAATCCTTGCCAGAGGATACTTGTTCTCAACAGTCACTTTATTCAACTGTCTGAAATCAATGCACAATCTTAATTTTCCATATTTCTTCTTCACAAACAATACTAGGGCACCCCAAGGTGACAGACTTGGGCATATATACCCCTTCTTCAGAATCTCTTCAAGTTTCATTTTCAACTCCTCCAGCTCTGGTGTACTCATTCTGTAAGGAGTCTTTGACACTGGAGCTTCTCTAGGAATTAAATTTATAGAGAAATCAATGTCCCTCATTGGGGGTAGTCCTGGTACCTCCTTGAAAACATCTTAAAAATATTCCAGGACTACATAATCTTCCAAATTTGGAACCTTATCTTTAGGTATCTCCTCCATATGAGCTGCAAATATTTGACACACTTTTCTATAACATTTCTTCAGCTGCAATGCTGAAATCTCTCTGACTGTTACTACCCTGGGAATTCCCTGCACTTTCCTTAGTTTCCCTTCATCATCCAAGAAATAAAATTCTTTTTTATGATAGTCTAGGAGAGCATGATGTTGGTCCAACCAATCCATCCCAATTAGATAGTCATAGAAACCTAAAGGCAAGATGTTCAAATATGCCTTCTTGTGCTCATCATCAAATGTAGGACGTTTGATTTTGTTCATTTCTCCTCATATCTCATCCACCCCAGACCTCTTGTTCTTTCTGATAGGGGATGGACTTGAGCTTCTATCTGATCTCTTATTGGAATTCATGGGGGAGTGGTGGTGATGTCTGCTAACACTTCTTGTTTTTCTTTTCTCCTCATGAGACCTGTGATTTCTTGACTTGCTCGAACCACTCTCCTTATCCAATTTATTTCCTATTATGTTCAAGATCTCTAATAACTTCATGTTGAAGTCATCCTGCTTCTCCTTGGATATCATAAGCCTTTCATTATCATCTTTATGGATTTGAACATCCTTCTGTAAATGTTTAATGGTCTCTGCCATATTCATGTTTTCATCCCTTTCTTCTCCATGTCCATTGGAGTTTGTTCCTTCAATGCTCAAATGGACATCCATCCCTCTGACTTCATCTTCCTAACTGTAATTCCCTTGTGCATCTTCCATTACTCTAGAATCTAATCTGATCTTGATCTAGTTTTTGTTAACTCTACAAAATGTGCAGCCAACAAAACTTTGTCAGGCTAACTATTTCAACAATTTCATGAGAATATGAACCATTATGGTTCAATAATATATATCACAATTCTTTCTTCTGAATTCCTGGAAATTTGAATGCCTTGATCAATTTTTTGAGTGGATAATTATATTTGACTGTCTAATACCTTTCCAACGCCTGCTCACATGCTCAATTCTGAGTCTTGAGCAAAAGTTATGGCTCCATGGAGCTAATTGGGTCTTATAATTTACCCTTCACTGTTTCTATTGTATCTTTCTCATAAAACATCTGTTTGACAAATAGTTTACACCATTAGAAATATCTATCCGAGCTCTTTTATTTGAGCTACCAAGATAGAGTGTGCCTTGGCACACTCTATTCTCGTGGTTTTTGAGTTGCTAAAAATGCTCTTAAGGCTCTTAAAAACGTGCTGCAAAAAGGTGACATTCAAGCGATATAAAACGTTGCAGAAACTCATTGCTTTCTGCTGTTAGTCACCCTTCAAACAAATTCGTACGCACAAAATTCAATTTGTGCACCTGTATTTTCCATTTGCTGCAACCTCACAAGGAAAATCATGCTTCGTGCACTTTAAAACCACTGTGTATCACTTCTTTTTCACACCAATAACTTGTGCGCACTTTTGTGTCACGCACCGGTATCTATTGCATGAAGTTTTTGGTTCTTGCACTATTACCCCTTACAAGAAGTTTTTATATTGTGCACTGATATTCCACATTCATTTCTCTCTATGCATTGCACCATGCCAAAGTTTAGTATGCCCCCATCGCATGTCAATACTCAGCGCATTCCATACTAAACTGTCTTGCGACATCATATACCCATATTGTGCACGTGCTAACAAAACTCCTCTACGCTCTGCCAATACTGCATACACCCTACACTCCATTACTATGTGTGTGTACACCGCATGGACCTTCTTATGTGTGTGCACTCCGCGCAATGCTAAATTTAGTGCACGCACCTACACACCAATATTTTTCCACGCATCATCAAAATTTAATGCGCACATCAGCACGCCAATACCTTACCATGTAGTGCCGAATTTTACCTATCCCGAGATTTTCACTATGCCACATAAATTTTTGGTGCACCCAAATGTGCACATTCACCTTTATGCGCATCGATTCCTCGTGAATTCCACAGCATAAATTGGGGATTTTTCCTAACTTTTTCCCAATTTACCATAGATGCTCTACAAACTGAAATTTGGCCACTTCAAAATAACTCTTATGTGAAATTTCGTGTCAACTCAACTTGCTTGGCCCATCCAGGCTCAGTGTTGAAAACTGAAGCTGCAATACCATGTTGTAACATCCTCGGCCACCAACATGCCCATAAATGACATCGCTCAGAGGCTTTAATTATCTCTGAAACCGTTCTATAATGTCCTCGACCATCCATGCCGGACCACGCTACACTAGAGAAAACATACGTTATTTGTGTGGAATATACTGTAACATACTCAACATCCAAACTGAGCTATGCCACATAAATTTCTATCTACATGTGATTTAAACATATGCACACACAAAACTCTTGTGGAAGAATTATATATAAAATGTAGGCATACAAATATATCTATAAATACACAGATTCACTCTGAAATCATTGTAAACATACACATGCAACATATACAAGAAATACCCACAATTATACAGACAGTCATAACCATGCATAAGATAAACCCATAAAACTAAACACGTAAATAGTAATGCAACATGTAATTTTATCACACAAATGGCACTTACCTTGGTAATAATGTCATCAACTACGTGCAAACCATCCATGAATCTCCCAGCCTTAGACCACACTATTCATCACTCTCAACAATGAGTCACCCCCGAGCTGGAACTAAACTTCACCCAGGAAAAGGGATTACTAACCAGGCTAAAGGCTCATGGACAACAGGAAAGACTTCGTCCCAGGTGCTCACTCAACTAATAGCCTACAGTCCCTCATTCCCCACATGCCTGTCCCACCCAAGGAAGTGTTCCCCTTCTCTTCTCAATAGTCCCTCAGCTTCCCCACTTCCCTTTCAGGGCTTCAGCAACAGGTCAGACAAGAAGTCTCAGAGCCCTGTAGTTGTAGTTTAGCACCTTCAGGAAATCAATTCCCAGCAATTCTCTCTCCCAGAGAGAAATTTCTCACGGACCTGACAACCTGCCTCTTCAATATACCATGGGCCTGAAAAACCACTTCTTCATTCCCTCTCCCCAGCTAACTAGCTACACCAACCTCTATGGCCAAGGATATAAGCTCGGTATAGTGACCGAAAGTCTAGAGGATAACTGACTGCATGAGTGAAATGTTCATGGCATCATGTTTGGCTCCTCATTGAATTATCGAAGGAATCATGCAAAAGATGATGGTAAGAATGATGGGGGAATATTCCAAATGAGATAAGTCCCAAAAATATGTATGCATGTCCCCAACTTGACACTTGTCATGTTGGGAGCTATTTTGTCCCACTTGTCCCTAACTTTAGAACTTAGGATAAAATAATTATCCATAATTTATGTTTTAATAAGTATTAATATAATATTCCTTTTTGGTTCAAGCTCCCTAGCTTATCCCCTTTCCTTAAATTATCCCCTCACTTTCCCTAACTAGTGGATTTTAGTCCCCCATATCTTTTATCGTGGTCAGTCTGCGTGCAATGATGTATTTTATATTAAATATGAGACATGTACAAAAATAGGTGCACTGGCCTTTAACATCTAGGCTCTCCAGCCTAATCAAAACATAAGCATCCTAGCTTATAATAACTGGCTCACCAACCTATAAAACATATCATATACATAAAGGCACCCTGGCCTCAACATCACACACACTTAAGATGTTGTGCGCGGTATCCTGGAATGTGCACAAATCTTCATTTTACTGTGCAATACCTACACGCATTATGCCATGAAAGGTGCATCCAAAATTATATCAAAACAAACTCACAAACTTAGGTACATTTGTATTTACATTTACAATTGGGTTAGGCCTTAGGGATATTACAGTGCAACCCGAAGTTTCTCTAAGGCCTCCTCCTTTTCTTGCTTCAAAGATTTTGTGGCCTGCTCCTTTTCTTCATGGTCTCGATGAAGTTAAGTCTCTATTGCATCTACTAATCTATGTAATTGGGTGGGATCATCCCCCAATTCTACACTCTCTGTTGAAGATGGCGTAGTAGACATTGTGGGGCTTGACTAGATAGCTTGTTGGATGTCTTTCAGTTATTTCTCAATTCTGTCATATAGTGTTTCTTGCTTCGCTTGATGTCCCTGTAGGATATCCTCTGAGGTGTCTTCTATAGTTGTGATGATGAGATAGATATCATCCACTGTGAGCACATTCTGTGACTGAGGTTGTTTGGCTCAGGTCTTCTTCCACGTTGAGGGTTTCTATGGAGAAACCTTCCTTTTCTTTGACGTCTCGGCCTCGGTAAGGGGATCCTTCGGTGGTGTAGATTTTCCTTTGTATTTATTTTCATATTCTTCCCCTCCTTCCTCTTGGTTCAATTCATCTCCTCCTCCTCCTGCAAGTGAGACAGACGCAGTTTCCTCCTATGCGTTGTCCTTATCATCACTTTCTATGTCTTGGACTTTGTCCTTCTTCTTCTTTTTCTTTGCGTTGTTTTGTCCATCATGTTCGACCTGGGTGACTAATGGGATTCTGATGATATTAGGGTCAAAGAGTTCTGCATCCTCCACTGGTACAAGGAATTATGTTGGCCATTGCTTAGTGATCTCTTCCATGTCTTCCTTCGTCAACTTATATTAAGACTACAACTCCTCCTTTCTTTCATCCCTGTGCGCAGTGGTGTAGATGAAGTGTTGATCTGAGGAACTTCGCTAGCGGCCTATATGTATGGAAGGTGTTTGAGGTCATTCATGGGAATTATTCAATGGTGTGCTTGAGTTGTAGGTAGTAAGTGTGGAACACCACATTTGATTTCCATTGCTTCACCATATCGCTCGTATACAACAAGGTGGTAAACCTCACATCCAATAGCTCTGATGGCTAAACTTCGGGGAATATCACTCCCTCCAGCATCTTCCAAGTGACAAATGCAATGAGAATCAACAACCAAATGAAGTGAAATTTTTAGCCTTGGTTCTACGCTTCATTATAATCCTTCTCTAACTCATTGACGAGGTAGCTCACCCAACTCATTTGCATTCCCTCGACACACTTCCCTGTGATCTCAACTACGAACCCTGTGACTTGCGTAGAACGGTTCTTTCTGATGAGCTTTCCCTCTATCAGCTGGCAAGCTAGGTGCACTACACCATCCTAGATAGAGGCTACCTGGTAGCCTCGCTTCCCCTTCTCCACATCGTCATAGGCTTCCTTTATTCGCTATGTGAGGGAGCGATCTCACGTCTTCCCTAGGTAGAAATGGTGAGGGTCTGGTCCCTACATGCTCAATCCATTGATCAGGTGTATCAATGTTGGATCCATAGTGATGTTCCTATCCAACCAAAGAGACCCTCCATGGTAGCATGACAAGAGAATTTTAACGCACTTGTTAACCTCCTGATATTAGCTGAAGTGGGGAATATTCATCACATTTAAGATAATCGATCTCACAATATCCTTGATCCACAACTGGGGGACTATCTTGGGATTCTTCTCATTTCTCTTCGTCAGGTACCTATGTAGTGTGAGCATTGCATAGTTATTTCGGTCTCCAAGGTTAAAATCGTTGATCTTGAGAGATGGGATCAGTCCCAACTAAGGTTCGATTGCATGTATCCCCTTCAGGAGGTACGCAGTGATGAGTGTGTACTCAAAATCACATGGGACACTATCACAACTAACCACACCAGCCAAAGACAAGATTTAGTCAGGAAAGACCGATGGTATTTGCCTCACGTTCGCTAGATCATCGCGGTGCTTTCTTCGTTTCTTAGTCACAGTTCGGCTAGACCGACATATATTTGAGGGGGATTCTTGGAATCCTATAGTCAACGATGCTTGTATGCCTATAGACATGAATTTCTCAGCCATAAGGTCTATTAATATATCCTCCACAGACTTCTCTACTGCGTTAAGTTTGCCCGACATGCACACTCGTGATCAAATAACTCAAGTAGGTGAATAGATAGAGAAGACAATCAGATGGATGGTGAGGTCTAGACAACAACAAATAGTATGTGATCAATTATATGTTAGCTCAGATATCTTGGTTTGAAAAAAGTGGTCCCGGTGTGACATTCGACGGATTAAATAAGCAACGTCATAACAAATTCCTTCAACGGGTCAAAATGCCTTAATCAATACAAATCCATCTATTATGGCGTGGTCTCAATGGTCCAAGGGGAATCATTTCAATAATAACTATGTTTCTAACCATTCTAGAGCATCATTCTAATGGTCAGAATGCCTCCAATGATCATATATATTTGTCATGGCGAAGTTCCATTCTACGCGGTTCTGCTATTCCAACAAGGTTCAAGTTTTGCAAGCATGTCTTCTGCGAAGTCTTTTATGAAATTTCTTGCATTTGTTCCAAGTTTCCTTTCTTCTAACTGAGTTTTATTTCCTTTTTTCCTATGATCTAAATCTTTGGATTCCTCTTTCCATTCTTATTCTTATCTTCTCTTAGTGTAGTAAATTCACACTATTGAGGGTCTTTCAAATGGTTCGAGGGTAATACTTCTTCTCTTACTACTTCTGGAGTGGGTACACTTCTTTCCTGTATGGGCAGGTTCTTCAATCCTCCATGCGTTCTTTCAACTTCGACAACTAACTCTCTTTCCTTATGTTTCTTCGACTTGTCCTCTTGTTCTTATACTATTCTCTCTATTTTTATAGCTATGAAGTTCCTTAATTTTTTTTTTTTTTTCTGTAGCTTATTCCTCTGCTTTCATTCAGATCTAATCTTTCTCAACCCAGGTATTTCCTAGAAAAAGTGCAAAAGGGGCATTGTTCTCAACAAACTTAATAACTTCAAATTCTTCTTTTGTCGATGCTCCATGAGCCATCATAGGTACATTAGTAACTCTTCCACATAGGGTTATCATCTTTCCTTTAAACAATCTTATCCTTCCCAATGAAGGAATCATAGTAGGCCTTCCTAAAATTTCCCAAGTGCTTTATGGCATGATATACACATGTGTTTCCTCATCCAAGACACAGTCTATGTTGAAGTCTCCTATTATTGTTTCTATGAATGGATTTTATTTTGATATCTCTGGTAAAACAATGTCTCTGTGATCATTCAGTGTTTCTTTCAGGTGTAATAACATAGTCTCTGGTTCTTTCTGGTTCTTTAACATATCCTTAATTTCTTGACCTTCTTCATAGTTTTCTTGTCTCATGTTCATCTTTTCAACTTTAGAAATCATTCTAGGGCAATCCAAAACCTCATGATCAAAAAATTTACAACAAATACAAATAGGACCTATACCAGGGCATTCCTTAGCAAGATGTCCCGATCTTTTGCAGTTATAACACAATGCCAATCCTCTCTTTATTTTAAAGGATCCCCAATCTTTCTTGTACTGTGCACTGGGATCCCATTGATGGACCTGCAATCTGGAAAAATTCTTTCTAGGTTCCTGCATCCATTTGTTAGTCCAAAAATTATTTCTATGCATAGGAATAACATATCTTTCACTATCTCTATCAAATTTATTCAAATCAAATCTTCTTTATTCTATATGTGCCCTAGTTTTCAGACTAGGACAGAATCTATAAAACATACCTAGATTCATACTTTTGAAGAACAATTTTCCACTTATCTTACCTTTATCAGAGCACAAAGATTTAAGATCTTACCTCTTTTCTTCAGATCGAACTTATTTTTCTTAGCATAGAGCTTCACAAGATGATTAGAATAATGCGCACTACAACAATAGATATATGCACAAAGATTTTTCTCTTTTCTTCAGTTCCCAACAATCACAGTTTTAGGTCCCGACAACATAACCATTTTTTGGCACAGGGGAAGACCCAGGGTTCAATGCTTCAAAAGTGCACAAAAAAAACCCTAACTACTAGCCCTTTCGGCAACTCCTATGAAGCAAATGAAGTCTCACCTAAGGTAGAGGAAGAGGGGTTGCAGAACTCAAGTGTCTACAACCTAGCTGGGACATAGATATGTGATTACAACACTTAACAGAGAACTCATCTAACAATATGCATTAATTTATGGTTCTTATTCACATTGTAGATTAACCCTTATTACAGATCAACACAACATTAATCAAGATTAAGCACATCTATTCATTTAGCACATATCATCAGAGAAGATCTAGCATTTATTTGTATATAAATCACTAATCATCAATGGATCTACCTATCACACATCAAGAACAGTGCACTAAGAAAATAGATACATAAACATAATGAACAACATTGCACAAATCACATCAACACAGGATATACATGGTTCACCCCAGTGTGGGGCTACGTTCACAAACTCTTCTTCTTATTTATTAGTCTTCAATCTTCTTACATTCCTTTGCTCCTGTGCACAAATCCACATAGAAAACTCCACAAAGGACAGAAGATCTACGCACACCTTGCCAGATCCTCTTTCCCTGAGTTAGGTCAGGGCACAAATCCTTACACAATCTGTCCACAAAGTCTCTTACAATCGCTTGCACCTAGCTCTGCAAGAATTAACACACTCTAGTCATGCACTAAGCCCATGACCTAAAAAACTGACCTCTACTTACATCACCTAGATACTTATTTATACATTACAAAAATGGCCTAGACATGCGTAAACCCATGGGCCGACATCCCATACTCATTACATAAACCATAAAAGACCAAAAATCCCGCAAAATGGGCGAGATCCCGCAATCTCTGCTTCGCCTAGGCGCTTCGTCTTCGACTAACTTGTTGAAGTCCCAAAAATGGTCAAACACAACCAACGTTTCCTCAAAACGTGGTCAAGGTCCAACACATGCACCAACAATATTTTTCAGAGTATTCATAGATGCATTTAAAGAACTTATCCACCAGTTTATAGAGGTATACTTGGACGATTGGACAGTCTATAGTCTGTTGAAATACCATGTAGAGGTCTTGCCATTGATGTTAGAAATATGGAGATAGTACCAGATATCGTTAAACATCAAGAAGTTCATATTAGGAAAACGTTTTGGGATACTATTGGGCCATATAGTATGCAAGCAAGGTTTGCCAGTAGATCCTTCCAAGATTGCAGTAATTGTTAACCTGCCACCACCAAAAATAGTTCATCAACTAAGAGGGACATTGGGACACACAAAATACTATAGAAAATTTATAAAAGGGTATGTGTAGATCACCACTCCAATGGAGAAATTGTTAAGGAAAGATACAAAGTTCTAGTGGAATGAGAATTTGTTGGAAAATACTGAGAGGGGGGGGGTGAATCATTATTTGAGCTATCAATCAATTTTTCACTTTTCTTTTACTGAAAAATCTTAGTCTACTTTATAGAGATCAGTTGTTGTATATTCTTATGAAAACAGTAGTGCATCCAGAGATCTTATTATGGATTTATTCATTCATCAGATGTCGCATCCGGTAGATCTGGTTATGGATCATTCATTCATCAGATGTCTTTAAAAGTAAATCAACAAAATAAACTAACACGATGAGTAGCACACATGAACACAAGTATTTAAGGTGGAAACTCAAATCGAGAAAACCACCGCCGGCCAAGTCTCCTGCCTTCAATGAATATTACAAGAAAACATTTTGCCAACAATGTACTAGTGCGACTCATACTAGTATGTAGGATTCTACCTGTAGAAGGCTACAACTTTCTCTCGTTTACCATCCTTTCCTCGAAGGGAGCTTCACCCCCCTGAAAATAGCACCAGCTTCTACTAGTAAAGAGTTTAACCCTCATACCATCAATACCACGCTTCATTAATTTTCAACGGATCGTGCAGCCTATCTAGTGGTTGGTGATAAAGAATGTAGCCATTTCAAGAGTAACCATAGATCTACACACTGTCAGGTAGTTACCAAAAGACACATAATAAATAACTCAATAAACCTTGAGAAGATGCCTCGATCTCATGGTTGCGTAACCCACACCGATCTCTGCCATCAGATCAAGGTCGATCATACGGATGTTCCTCTTTCTTCAAACTTGCTATACTGCCTGCACAAATGGTCTCACGCATTCAAGAGATAGCCCTATTGTCCTAAGATGGCCTCCAAGGTGACTCTTGTCAGCTTCGATCACGAGAGCTCGACTCCTCTTTTTAAAACCCATGGTCCGCACTGCTCAACTTCGGTCCCATATTTATTACCATGAGGAAATCGGGCCTCTGTTTAAACTTCGAAATAAATTTACGCGCACCCCTTTCCATCATTAGCCCTCGGCTGGCTGGTAGATTCCTAAGGTTCATAAGATCATTAACACATGATCTCGGCCAAACAAAATTTCATCTAGATTTCGCTGAGCGCGTCACAATGTATATGCCTCCTTGATTCGACTTCAATTCCCGAGCTTTGAGCCCTTAACAGTTACAATGGTTCATAATTTTACCATTACACATGACCACAAGCTAACCCCGCCCCTTATCTCCGCATAAATGGCATCCACTAACTGTCTCCTTCGTCGCGTTTTACGCTTGTACCCCACTTATTCTGACTTCGCTAATCATGATTTCAATTGCACAAAATCCTCCAGGTTTCTGGATCTCCGGATATCCCGACGGCGAGAGCAAGCCACTGCTTTTTTATTTCGACACCGCCCTTCGTGATGGACGCCCGGATGCCTTCGATTTCACCCATCACATTTCGCATTTGCTATGTCGAGCACATGTACTGGAATTTCGATCCTCGACTGGCTGCTCTGAGATCAATCTACCGTGCATAACTCATTCAACGCATACGATTGAGTCAGCGATATCGATATCGCCAAATCGGGGTTTCATGTCAAGGACTTTGTCTTTCCAAAGCCCGACCGAGCATCTATCAGATAATCAACGGCCCATCACTTTAGCTCAACGGCTGTGCTACATCGCAAAATCACATATCGCTATTTCAGAGTTTCTGTTGTAGCGTTCTTGACATAACAAAGTCCCGATCGTCGATGCTTCACGACGCCATTGATGTATTTTGACATCGTTAAACACCGCCACGCGTCACTGATCTTCGGCGACATACCCGTGGATTGAAGTGTTGACCTGCTTTGACACCCGCCATTCTCGGGTTGTGCCACGGTCCCTTTGCCGACGTGGTCCGTCGTAGAGCTGGATCAATCTGCTCGATCACATGTTGATCTAATCTGCTCAGATTCAGCCGTTTTCGTGATATCGCAACGGGTTTTCGCTGTAATTGTTCTCGCATTATGAAACTCATCCCCAATCTCCGATGTAGCCTTCCTCGCTGCTACGCCACCATACAAATGAACAGCCCGTGATCCCCGCTAATTTAATCCACGCTGAATAATCGCTAAATCGCATGTCGCGATTTCTGGGTTTTCGTTGACGAGTGATTGGACATTTCAAAGTCCCGGACCCCGATCCGTACAGAGCAGTCATCAACGGTCCTGATCCTTTCTCGGATTTGATTCGGCCCGCATTCAATCGGGATTCACCTTGGCTTTTCCCGTTGGAATATCTCCCTCGCAGCTTCGTCTGATCTGACGGCCCTCGTTCTTTTGTGAAATTTGAATGAGATCCTGCGGTTGTGGATCTCTATCTTCCTTCTTCCTCTCAGACGCTTAACTCCAATAAGTACATCAATGACAATAACCATTAATTACACATCTGCTTTTGTTCAATATTTACAACACCCCTTTGGCATTTGATGGTAAGACTTGCATTCGACTAACACTTTCCAGATTCAACCATTCAGATCGAATTGCTCCCCTTTTGACATCAATGGCAAAGAGGATCATGAGCATGCTCCTCAAAACCATGCCGCGAAATTGGCCAATAAGCTCCCCTTAGCCAATGCAAGAAATCCGCTGATATACCCATATTTAATTAGGACTCGGGTCTCTCTCATAGGTGTAGACGAATCCTACTTTGGTGGGGCTTCTGAGATGTCTAACGCTCGTAGAGGCTTGGTAAAGATATCGACCACTTGTTCTTTGGAGGAACATAATCTAATTCCTAATTCCTTTTGCTCAAGCACTTGTTCTCGTGAGAAATGATATTTTATGGAAATGTGCTTGGTCTTGGAATGCATAACAAGACTCTTTGAGATATCATGGCACTTGTAATATCACACATAATAGAGATAGGAGATGAGCATTTGATTTGGAAAGTCTTGAAGGGTTTGCATCATCCAAAGAAGCTACTGCACAGTCAGCTTAACAACGATTAATGGAAAGTGGAAGGAATGGAATGGATGAAAGATGAAGGATGGATGGAAATGGACATGGAATGGAGGACGGAGGAATGGATGGAGGAATGAGATGGACGAGGATGGATGGACGGATGGATGGAAGGAAGGAATGGACGGAGGAATGGAAATGGACGGAATGGAAATGGACGTAATGGAAATGAGGAGGATGGAGGACCGGATGGATGGAATGGACAGATGGACAGTGGAGCCCGGACGGATGGAGGAGGATGGATGGATGGAGGAAGGAAGGAAGGAATGGATGGAGGAAATGGATGGATGGAAGATGGAAGGATGGAATGGAATGGAATGGATGGAATGGAATGGATGGATGGACGGAATGGAATGGAATGGATGGAAGGAGGAAAGGAATGGAGTGGAATGGATGGATGGAGGAAAGGACATGGAGATGGATGGAATGGATGGACGATGGATGGATGGAGGAATGGATGGAAGGAAGGAAAGAATGGAGGAAGGATGGAATGGAAGGAGGATGGATGGATGGAATGGAATGGAAAGAGTGGATGATGGAAGGAAGGATGGATGGATGGAATGGATGGATGGAGATGGATGGAAGGATGGAATGGACGGATGGATGGACGGATGGATGAATGGAGGATGGAATGGATGGAAGGATGAATGGATGGATGGAGGACGAATGGATGGACGGGATGGATGGATGGAATGGAATGAATGGGCATCACTAGCACGGTGCTTCTACCTCAGAAGGCTACAACCTTCTCTCGCTTACCAGCCTTCCCTGGAAGGGAGATTCAACCCTGAAGATAGCACCAACCTATCGGGTAAAGGGTTTAACTCATACTCACCGGGCCGAATTACCGCTTTCATTAATTTTCGGCTAATCGATCAAAGTACCATCTAGTAGCAGACAGTAATAAAAATATCAAGATAACCACGATCTACGACCGGCCGTGAAGCAATACTTAAAGGATACATAATAAATAACTCAATAAACCTTGAGAAGACGCCTCTGATCTCATGGTTGCAGAAACCACAACTGAGATCTCTCTGTCAAAGTAGATCTTCCGCCGACTACCACAGGTGGGGAGGTTCCTCTTTCTTTTCAACTTCATGTCACCGCTTCAAATGACCTCACGACTAGTAGATGTTCTATTGTCCAAGATGGCTCTCCGCCACATTTGCCGCCACTCTTCCGGAGAGCCCGACTTCTTTTAAACCCATGGGTCCGCATCTATTCAACTTTGTTGGGTCCCATATTTGTTACCAGGAGGAAACCGGGCCTCTGCTTAAACTTTGAAATAAATTTACTCGCGCCCCCTTTCCACTCGCTATCCGCCAAGCTATAGACCTTGGTCCTATAAGACCATCAACACATGACCCTACCAACAAATTTCATCTGATTTCTATGATTTTCGGTGTCACAATGTACATGCCTCCCCGGATTCCCGATCCCCGGACTTCGAAGCAGCCCCAACAGGTTACACAATGGTTCATACGACCATTACCCATGACCACAAGCTAACTCGCCCTTATCTCCGATACCGCATCCACTAACTTTCCGTCTCCTTCGGCCGCTAGGCCGACAATTGTACCCCACTTATCGACTTCGATCGCGATTTCACTGTACAAAACCTTTGTGCCCGGATCTCCATATCCCGACGGCGATAGCATGTCAATTGCTTCGATTTCTCTCGACACTACCTTCGGGGATGGACGGCCTCGATGCTCGGATTTCAACACCATCGCGATTTCGCATTTTATATTGTCGGTAGAGCACATACCGAATTTATCCCCATTCTCCTCCATGTCGGATCAACTACCCGTATAACCTTTACTAACGGCTACGATTGAGTTCGATATCGCGATATCACTAAATCCCGGGTTTCTCGGCGTCAAGGATCTTTGTCATTCCAAATTCTCGTCCCCGATAATCTATTTAGATAACTAACCGTCTGCATCACTTCTGTAGCTCAACGGCCAGCCTGAGCATCACAAAACGATATCGCGACCGGAGTTTCATGCAGTGTGTTCTTGATATCAAAAGTCCCCATCGCCGATGCCTTCGGCTGACGCTACACGGTTTTGGCCACGGTTAAAAATCGCCATTACCTGACCGACATACCTGCGTTTGAAGTGGTTAATCCGCCTCGGCGAATTCGCCATTCTCGTTGTGCCACGCGGTTCCCTTGGCTGACATTTTGTCTGCCGTCATGAGTTGGATCAACGGCTCAGATCACATGTTGATCTGACGTTCTAGATTCAATCGCGATTTCGAATATCACGAAATCAGGGTTTTCAGCAGTATCAGGTTCTGGTATTTATGAAATCCCCGATCCTCGACCATGTAGCCTCCTCGGTTGCCATTCATACAAGTGAACGCGTCCGATCCCCGCTTAATTTAATCTGGTCATGATCAAATCGCTAGACGCTGGCTTCGGGGTTTTCGTTGACAGTGATTTGGACATTTCAAAGTCCCTAACCCCGATCCGTACAGAGCAGTGATCAATCTGGCCCCATCCTTTCTGGATTTGACAGTCCATATTTAATCGGGATTTCACCTTGGTTTCTCCCGATGGAATATCTCCCTCAGCTGGCTCGATTTGACGACCCTCGTTATTTTGGGAAATTTGAATGAGATCCCGTGGTTTTGGATCTCTGTCTTCCTTCTTCCTCAGACGCTTAACTCTATTGTTGCCATCAATGACAACAACCATCAATACACATTCGCTGTTTGTTCAATATTTGCCAACGAACTTTACTTTAACATGGTCCGATACACTAAAGAAAGAAAAAATGGTCACTGCATGAATACTAGTATTCCCAGACTGGGAGAAGACATTCCACGTACATGTATATGCATCGACCATAGCACTTGGAGCTACTCTGGCACAACCATGAGTAGGAGAATTGGATCATCTTATAGCATTTTTCAGTATAAAACTGTCAGAATCAAAGAAAAACTACAACACTACAGAGAGGGAAGGTCTAGCTATGGTCTATTTGCTTCATAAGTTTAGACATTACTTACCGGGGAAACATTTTAAGATGTTCACAGATCATTCAGCGCTTAAATACCTAGTCAACAAACCAGTGTTGGGGGGGATAATTTGTATATGGTTACTACTGTTTCAAGAATTTGATTTTGAGGTAATAGTTAAACCAATGAAGCTGAACATAGGACTAGATCACCTGTCAAGGATCACGAATGGGGAGTAACCTACAAATCTAGAGGACAATTGTTCGAACGCACAGTTATTTTCAGTCTAGATCGTTGATGAATACTTCACAGACATTATCCAGTACTTGAGTATAGGGACTGCGCCATAGGAATATAACACTGCATAGAAGAAAAACCTAGTAGTCCAGGCTGTAGACTATCAACTGATTGCATGAAATTTATATAACATGCGTGTAGATAACATCTTGAAAATATGTGTGCTAGAACATGAAAGATCAAGGATTTTAGAAGAATCCCATGACGGAATAGCAAGAGGACATTACGTAGGAAAAGATACAATGTAGGAGGTATTTAATGAAGGACTATGGTGGTCGACCATTCACAAAGACTCAAAAGAGTACTTCCAGAAATGCAATGTATGCCAGAGGGTTGGTAAACCGAATAGAAGGGACGAGATGCCCCTATGACCACAGGTAACTTTGCAGGTGTTCGATAAATGGGAAATATATTTTGTGGGACCAATTAACCCACCAGCCAAAAGGACCAGAGAAAGGTACATCATCACCACAATCACAGAATGCCTGACAAGATGGGTGGAAGAAGCCCCAGTCAAAGATTGCAACGCAGAGACAACAAAACATTTTCTGTTCAAGCAAGTGATCACTAGATTTGGTTTCGCAAGTATTTTGATGAGTGACCAAGGCACTCACTTCATTAACACTAATACTAAGGCTATGAATGAGGAATTTTAAGTTCATCATCAAAAGAGTACACCATATCATCTATAAGAAAATGGAACAATAGAAGCCTTTAACAAAATCCTTGAAAATGCACTGACGAAGATCTGTAACATTAATAGGGATGATTGGGACCTAAAAAAACTTGCAATATTGTGGGCATACAGGACCACATGCAATAATTTGACGGGACACACACCATTCAGATTGGTATATGGACAATAAGTAGTGGTTCCTTTAGAATTTTTGGTACCTAGTCTATGCATAGCAACGATTACAAATATGATAGAACGAGGTGGAGTATAGGACAGGATGAATCAACTGATGATCATGGAGGAAGATAAGATCCTAGTAGGGTTCCACCAAGAAGTGTAGAAAGAAAGGGACAAATCTTGGCATGACAGACTTATCAAGAGGAAAACCTTCAAGGAAGGATACATAGTATTGATGTATGACAATAAATCCCTTCAACACTGAGGAAAACTAAAAATGCATTGGTTAGGACCATACAAAGTAAAAACTGTCATAGATGGGGAATTTGTATAGTTGAAGGACTTATGAGGAAAAAAATCAGAGGGATGATCGATGGTAGTTGACTGAAGCTGTACAAGAACAGTCGACCACTCGCAACTTAAAAGTCACCGCGCAGTAAAAAAAAAAAAAAGATATAGTGCAGGACATCAAAAGGTAATGATAGAGGCATAGTGTGCCAAAAAGAGAATGAGAACACATGCTTGGAAATGATATCTCGATGGATACAAGGCAAATGGTCACTACAAAGTGGAAACAAGTGGGAAAAATGGATATGGAAAAAGAAGCACCAATTGATGATGGCTATCAAAATTGAATGCCAGAAACAACTGACGGTACGTCGTATTAATCATGCCAACTGGCAATGGAAAGGGAAATAAATGGAAAGTACGAGGTAGTTGGTGGTTCAATTAAAGAATAATTGTGGTAATGTCTCTAACAATCTTCACATGATGTTGATAGAATGAAATCATGTGGGAGCATAAAGGTTATTGCGAAATCGAGAAAGGCAAAGAGAAATAGAGCATACGAAGTAGAGAGTGCAAGTTGCAGAGGTCACTGAGCTCGGGGAACGACATATTTAACACTATGGAACCTCCCAAATAGGGAGAATCAAGACAGACTAGTAAACAACCCTGAAGTAGTACCAGAACACAATTGCAGCCACAACGAAGTAATAACAACCATCTTAGCCCCCAGAAGTCGTCAATGTGGATGAAATCCCATCGTCGGATACAACACTAGGAAGCCCCACAACCTTTATGGAGGAAACCAAATAGACATCACCAGCAGGTATGGAAATTGATATGTCAAAATAGGGACAAGGCCAAGAGGATGAGGACGTAGGCAACCAAGTGCAACCTGAAAACCCTGTAGAAGCACCAGGAGTTAATGGGACGACTCCAAATCAAGAAGAAATGATTGCACCAGAAAGATCAACCACGTCATAATAGCCATAGGAGGGAGTAGTGGAAGATGTCATTGGCCAACCAAAGGAGTATGTCGAAGAATGAACAATGGAAGTTGGAACCTTGAGTCAACCACCACAACGAAAGGACAAGCAGATAATACCTAGGTCACCGCACAGGAAACTCGCCACAACCGTTGTCTTGCCACATATTCTGGAAGGGGTACATGTACCAACAAATTTGTTAGGACATGTAGAGAAACTAAGGTACTAAGACCATGATGTGATAGACACAGACAAGTTTCCATATTTCTCCAAGCGATTCTATCTATAGAATATGGGTATAGAACCCTTTGTTGGCATGTTTATAGGAAGAGTGTACTTGTCATTGATGGAAAGAACAACAGTGATGATGGAAGGTTTACAAATAGAGTGTACATGGAAAGAACATCCAGTCGCGAAGACACAGAAGAACAAGTTCGAGAAGCTAAGAAGGAATAAAGCAAAGTTGCACACAGAGCGCAAGTGGGTGCCAGGCCGAGGTGAATTCCATTACCAAATATCAAGAGAGATAGCCTCTTGAGATGCATAGACAAGATCCCATACATCGAGGCTCACAAAAGGGTCAAAGTTCATGTCTTGTGACACTTAGATATTTGAGAATGCCAAATCTCAGGAGGAGGAGTGACTGTGGTCGTTGGATCACCAATCCAAAATACCCTATGTCCATTAGATCAAAGTCCATACACGAGGAGCATGCAGAGGAAGAGATTATACTTCAGCCATCAGATCAAAGTGCGAAGGACTAGAAATCGTTGGATCCAGAGGACATGTGACGAGAGATCGACATTTTGCTGACTCGCAAGCTAAAGGAGTCAAAGGTGAGAGTTGTAGGAACTCGCCATAAGCGAAGGCGCGAAATGATTTGGGCCATTGGATCACAGAGAAATCTATATCACTGATATGATATGGATCATTTCAGATTTTTTTGAGTTGATATATTCGGCAACTCATAGCAATAAATCATGAAACGTGAAATCACGATTTGATCGCAGTCGTCGATCAAATGGAAAGATCTAGACCATTGATCTGATATGAAGTATTTTGGAGTTTCGCGTATCGTGAGTTTGAAATAAACTCACAACAGGAGGTCGCGATATGCAAAATCACAAAGCACCCTCATGCTTGGCCCCTAGTCACAGCTAGTGGTCACATCAGCGGGAGAGAAGGGAAGGAGCTAGCAGTGCTAGGATCCATTTCAGAGTTTTGCGAGTTAGGAAAACCAAGGTGACTCATAGTTGATCACCTGAAATGAAAAATCATGAAATGACTATTGGTTAGGCATATGGTCACCTCCGATGGTCATGTGAAAGGAAGTGGCTTAGCCAAAAAATCTAGTGCCCACTATGTATCTTTTCTCAGGAAGGGAAAAAGTGTGAAAGGGATGAGCACACTGAGCTTCTCTTAGTAACTGTTATAGACAGACTAATTGTAACCTCCGAAAATGACTGATTGCATCTGCCATAGAGTTTGAAGAATCTCAGGGTTATTGCCGGAGGAGTTGAAGAGTCTCGAGGTATCTTTCAGTGGAATGAAGACTCAGAATAGAGATGAATGACAGGTGGAAAAGAGTCAAAGACTGTAGCTGCCAGAGAAGACAAAGAGTATCAATATAATGGCCATGGATGAAGAAAAGATGAAGTGTAATCTCTAGAGAAGCCAAAGAGTATCATCATAACGTCCATGGATGAAGAACAAACAAATTTTAATCACCAGAGGGGACGAAGAGTTAGGTTTATTATCTGGCAGTGGACTGGGCATTATAAATATGCGTAGAACAAAGAAGAGGAGGTTCCTTCTATTGAGAGTAATTTCACAGGGGAAAAAGCATGTTGTGGACAACTGCTGAATAGTATAAAAAAGAATCATAGTGCATGGAACAATGAGGGATATCTGAGAAAGAGAGAGGAATATGAGGTGTGTGAGCAGAGACAAATCATAATAACAAAAAGATCAAAGAAGAATGCGAGAAGGAAGACCCTGATGTAGGAAGAGCATAACAGTGCAATAGAACAATGATGCGACTGTTAAGCTATTGATAAACATTGTATCACTGTAATGAGTTTCAGTAGAAAAGATATATATTCAGGGTGGTAAGGAGGTTCTATGGAGGAATTTTTACCTTAGAGGTTCAAGTGGGTGCTTGAACACAGGGAGTTGTAGCTTCCATCTAGTTGCAGCCAAAAAAACCAGGGTGGCAGGGTGGTGCAAGGGAGAACTATTGTTCTCTATTATACAGGTCGGTGCCTGTGTGACTGGAATTTGGTGCTTCCATCCAGTTGTTTTTGGAACACTTAGGGAGTTAGTGTTTCCTTCTAGTGGGTGCCAGAGAATCCAGAGAGTTGGTTCTCTCAGTAGGTTGAAGATTGCAAAATAGAGGTGGTAGCCTCACAATGAGTTGGTGCTCATAAGAATGATAATGTAAATAAAATAAAGATTACTTATCATATCAAGAAGAAGAGGTTTTTCCCTGTATGGGTTTCCTCAGGAAATATCCATCTCTATGTATTTCATGTGTGTGATTGATGTTTAATATTCTATTGCTTACTTCCCTGCATCATTGTGATCGTCATTGAGTGTTTTGTGAAGAGGTTAAAATGGGTATAGTTGTTTAAGCACAGTAACAACTGATTCACCCCGCCCCGCAGTTGTCCAACAATTGGTATCGGAGGTGGTTCCTTTTATCTAAAGGTAGATAAAGAATATTAAACATGTCAATCCATGAAGTAAATTCAACCAATAATGCCCCTCTTTTCAATGGAAGAAACTTTGCCTACTGGAAAGTTAGGATGAGAACCTACATAATGGAATTAGGTGAAAATGTCTGGGATGTGGTAGAGACTAGTTATGTAAAGCCATTTTTACTAGATAATAAGCATGACAAGCTAGAATTCAGCTTCAACTCTAAGGCTATGAGTGTTATTCTGAGTAGGCTTGCAGAAGCAGAATTTGTAAAGGTTATTCTTTTAGAATCTTCCGAAGACATGTGGGACAAACTCGTTAGCAGTTATGAAGGTAATGAGAAGGTAAAAGATGCCAAGCTTCAAACCTACAGAGTACATTTTGAACAACTACATATGAAATAATATGAAACTATTGGGAAGTACTTTTTGAGAGTTGAAGAAATAGTAAATGCAATGAAATCACTTGGTGAAAAAATTGAGGAACCCTCTTTAGTTCACAAAATTTTGAGATCTCTACCAGATAGGTTCAACCCAAAGGTCTCAACTATAGAAGATCTTAATGATCTAAAAGATTTGGCGTTTGATCAACTTCTAGGAATGTTGACTACATATGAAATGAGAATAGTTAAAGATAAACCCACCTCTAGAGAAGCATCATTTAAAGCAGACAAGAATGAGGATTATGAGCCTGATGAAATTGAAGGAAAATTCATGAGAAGACTAAAGAAAGGGTCAGAAAAGTACCAAGGAAAGTTTCCATTCAAATGTTTTAACTATGGAATGATAGGTCACTTTGTATCAAAGTGTCCACACAAGAAGAAGGACCAGAACTATGAAGGAGAAGAGAAGTACAAATCCAAGAGATTTGGTAAAAAGAAAATTTTATGCATAAACAATGATGACTCTTCAGAAGACACAGATAGTGACTCCTTGTGTGAATATAAGCTCAATGAATTTATGCTTATGGCCCAAGAGGATTATGATAATAAAATCACAGGAAGTAATGATGACAAGGAAGAAGCTGTGGTTGACCTACAAGGAGAACTGATCAGTTCTCTAGAAGAGATTGACAGACTCAGACTTAAGAAGAGAAAGAAAAAACAATTGCTGATATAGTTCAAGAAAGGCAGTAAAAATCCTATTGTATCTTTTCCCTGCTAAAAGTGGAATTAGAAGAGGCAAATAAAATCGAAGAAATTCTAAAACAGTAGTTATCATAAAAGAAGGCAATATGTGAAGCTCTGGAAGAAGAAGTAATGAAAACTAGGAAAGAGTTGGAGAAGTTTCAAGCCTTGTATCATCAGAATTTGTCAAGTATCAAAGCCTCAGAAGGATTAGGAACCATTCTGAATCAGCAAAGGAATCCAAAGTTGAAAACAGGTTTGGGTTATGAAGAGGGATCAAGTAGTGGTCATCCAAGAAACAAAGAACCCATCAATTTTGTCAAATCTACAACCAATGACAACAACAAACTTGCAGAAACAAAAGAAGATAATCAACCGCTCAGGAGGAGTAAATAAAAAGGTACCAAAACTGAAACTGTAGAATAGAGAAATAATACACCCTTTGCTCAAAGAAATCATTAGCATGGAAGAAATCGACCTTCTCAAAGAAGACAACCATTTTCCAGGTATAAAGGATTTTTCTATGGATATTGTTTTTTCTGTTCTAACTTTGGTCACAAAGATGTAAATTGTTATTTAAGATATAGATATGAGAAATCAAGACACTCAAGGAATAGATATCTGCCACAATGAAGAATGAGACAACCAAGTAACAACCAACCACTGATTGAAAATCATGTGATGGTTGGGAAAAGGACATAGGTTAAGCATAACAATCATTATGATCCTTTATTCAATGAACCAAAATGTTACACCTGTCATAATTATGGACATAAAGCTGTTGATTGTTGCTTAAGGAACTATAAACCAGATTTGAATCCCTCTGCTAAAAATGTCAAGGTTTGGAAGAAGAAAGAAAGTGACAAGTGTGGATTAGTGTTTTCAGCTCAAAGGAAAAATAACCCTTGGTATATATAAAGTGGATGATCGAAACATATGACGGGAGACAAAGAAAAGTTTCTATCTCTAAGTGAAAGAAAATAAGGAAACATAACCTTTGGAAATGACGCTCCTGGTAAAATCAAGGGTAAAGGGATGGTGAGTTTGAGTAATGGTAAAGGAAAAACCCAGGATGTTCTTCTTATGGATGGGTTGAAACATATTTTTCTCAGTGTAAGTCAAATGTGTGACAGAGGATGTGAAGTGGTGTTCACTTCCAAGGACTGCAAGATAAAGTATGTAAACTCAGGACAAGTGGTGGCTAAAGGAATAAGGATGGATAATAATGTATATATGTTGAAATAAGATAGAGAAGAGCATCATCTAAGAAAACATGATGAAATTTGGTTATGGCATAGGAGACTTGGAAATCTAAACTTTGGTCACTTAATCAATCTCAAAAATATTGAGGCAGTAAAAGATCTTCCAAGAATATCAAAGCCACTAGACTCTGTGTGTAAACCCTACCAAGTAGGAAAGCTACCCAGGACTCAGTTTAAATCCAAGATATCTACTTCAATAGAGAAACCACTCCAATTAATTCATATGGATTTATGTGGACCATCAATATAGGAAGGCACAGAGAAGGAAAACTACTTTATGCTAATCATTGACGATTACTCCAGACTTACTTGGGTTGCTTTTCTCAAATAAAATGCTGAAGCATTTGAGAAATTTAAAATATTTAAGGATTTAACTGAGAACCAAATAGGTAAGAGGTTAAAGGAAATAATATCAGACAGAGGAGGAGAATTTATGTCAAGTGATTTTAAGGAATTCTATGATAAAAATGGGATCAATAGAGAATGCGCAATCCCAGGAACTCCATAGCAAAATGAAGTAGTTGAGAGGCAAAAAATAACTGTGCAGCAAATGGGCAGGTCAATGATGAATGAGAATAACATTGGTCAAACCTACTGGGTAGAAGAAATACACACAACAATCCATGTTCTTAACAAATCCCATCTCAAAACACACAGTGACAAGACACCTTATGAACTATGGTATGGAAGACTTGCTTCAATCAACCACCTCAAAGTCTTCGGGAGTAGGTGCTACATAAAAAATAATAACAAGAACCTTGGAAAGTATGATGACAGGATTGATGAAGGCATATTCTTAGGGTATGCTACAAACAGTAAAGGATATAGATGCTACAATAAGAGGTTGCATAAATTGGTTGAATGTATTGACATAAAATTTGATGAAGGAATCCTAGAAAACGAGGTGAAAAATATTGAATCAACAACAGAGGATATAAATGAAGTTGAAGTTGAACAGGTCCAAGAATTAGAACAATGAGACTCTGAGTCAGATGAAGATGAAAATACTCAAGAAGACTCAAATCAACAGACACCATCAAATTTTTCCTCCATAATTACTCAAAAGAATCATCCTGCAAGTCAGATAATTGGTGAAAAAGATAAAGGTGTACAAACCAGGAGAAGGATAATAAAAAACATCGAGAAATTGCATATAGCCTTCATATCCATAGTGGAACCCAAGAACTTCAATGAGGCCAGTAAAGACGTAAATTGGTTAAAATTAATGAATGAGGAACTGGACCAGATTGAAAATAATGACACTTGGGAACTCGTTCCTAGGCCAACAGATAAAAATGTAATAGGATCAAAATGGGTCTACAAAAATAAGATGAATGAGAAAGGAAATATTGTAAGAAATAAGGCCAGATTGGTCTGCAAAGGATATGCCCAAATAGAAGGACTCGACTTTGATGAAACATTTGCATCTATAGCAAGATTAAAATCTATCAGAATGTTTCTTGCCTATGCTTGTCATAAGAAGTTTAAAGTCTATCAAATGGATGTCAAGTCATCTTTTCTAAATGGAGATCTAAGATAAGAAGTCTATATGGAACAACTAGATGGTTTCCAACTGTCATATAATCCTGACTTTGTATACAAGATGAAGAAAGCCTTATATGGGTTGAAACAAGCTCCTCATGTTTGGTATCACAGAATGGATACGTACCTACAAGACAAAGGGTTCAAGAGAGGAACAATTGAAAATAATCTATATATCAAAACAGAGGGTAATGATTTTCTCATTATGTTGGTCTATGTAGATGACATCATCTTCGGTAGTAATAAGGCTTCACTGGTACAATGGTTTTCTTCTACAATGCAGTCTGAATTTGAAATGTATATGATAGGGGAACTGCCATTTTTCCTAGGCCTACAAATTACTTAGAGGTCTGAAGGAATATTTCTTTCTCAAGAAAAATATCTAAGAGAAATGTTGAAAAGGTTTCAAATGGAAGATTCTAAACCTACTAGCACACCTATGTTCACTAGATGTAAGTTAAGTAAGGATGATGCCTCACCTGATGTTGATCAAAGTTCATATAGGTCTATGATAGGAAGCATATTGTACATAACAACATCCCATCCAGACATAATGCATGTTTTTGGACTGGTAGGAAGGTATCAGGCCGCACCTAAACATAGTCATTTGTTAGCTATCAAAAGAATTTTCAGATACTTGAAAGGAACATTGGACAATGGCTTATGGTATTCTAGGAATCAAAATTTTCAACTATCAGTCTATTCAGATGTTTATTGGGATAACTGCGTGGATGAAAGGAAAATCACGAGTGGAGGTGAATTCTTCTTAGGAGATTCCCTTGTATCATGGTTGAACAAGAATAAAGGTTCAATTTTCTTATCAACTACAAAAGATGAATACATTGCACCTGCCACTTCTTGTACCCAAGTATTGTGGATGATTGAGACACTTGTAGAATTGGAGGTAAAATACACTGCATTAATCCCAATTCATTGTGATAACACCAGTGCAATTAGTGTGTCAAAGAATCCTATATTTCACTACAAGACCAAGCATATACCCATCAAGTATCACTTATTGAGGGAACAGGTAACCAACTCTATGGTTTCTGTGCATTATATTCCATCCAAAGATCTTATTGTTGATATCTTCACTAAACCACTTGCACAAGATCAGTTTGAGTATCTACTCCAGAAGTTGGGCATGACCCCACTCTCAATCTAAGAGAGTCCATCCTGTCAGGCAAAGTATGTGTTGGTTGAATATCTGATAACTCTGAAAAGTACTGTAACATCTCAGGGGGAGCATGTTTTTCTTTGACATTGATGTCAAAGGGGGAGAAAAGGTGTGGATGCTACAGTTGGAGGTCTAAGAAGAATAGTGCATCCATTCAAAGTTTCCATCAATGCCAAAGGGGGATATTGTTGGCATGTTTATAGGAAAAGTGTTCTTTTCATTGATGGCAAGAACAATAATGATGATGGAAGGTTTACAAATAGAGTCTACATGTCAAGAAAAACAACCAGTCATGAAGACACAGAAGAACACGGTCGAGAAGCTGAGAAGGAATAACGTAGAGTTGCACGCAGAGTGCAATTGGGTGACAAGGCCGAGGTGAATTCCATTACCAAATATTAGGAGAGATAGCTTCCTGAGATGCATAGACAAGATCCCATAAATCTAGGCTCGCAAAAGGATCAAAGTTCTTGGCCTTTGAAACTTAGAGATTTGAGAATTCCAGAGCTAAAGAGGAGGAGCGACAGTGGCCATTAGATCACCAATCTAGAATACCTAATTTCTATTAGATCAGAGTCTAGACAGGAGGAGAGCACAGAGGAGGATATTAGACCTCAGTCATCAGATCAGAACATGAAAGACTAGAAATCATTGGATCTAGAGGACATGTGGCTAGAGATCGACATTTCATTGACTCACAAGATAGAGTCAAAGGTGAGAGTTGAAGAAGCTCTCCATATGTGAAGGCGCGAAATGATCTGGGTCGTCGGATCACCGAAAAATATTGTCTATTGATCTAATATGGAGCATTTCATAGTTTCGTGAGTTAATATATTCGAGGCAACTCACAGCGGGAAATCGTGAAATGTGAAATCATGATTTGATCGCAGTCGTCGATCAAAGGGAAAGATCTAGATTGTTGATATGATATGAAGTATTTCGGAGTTTCACGTATCATGAGTTTAGAAGCAAATCACAGTAGGAGGTAATGATATGAAAAATCATAAGCACCCTCATGCTTGGCCCCTGGTCACAGCTAGTGGTCACATCAATGGGAGACAAGGGAAGGAGCTAGTAGTGCTAGGCTCCATTTCAGATTTTCGCGAGTCAAGAAAACCAAGGTGACTCACAGTTGATCACCCAAAATGAGAAATCACGAAATGAATATTGGTTAGGCATACGGTATTCATGGACGGTAATGTGAAAGGAAGGGTCTTAGCCAGAAACACCAATGCCCACTGTGTATCTTGTCTCAGGAAGGGAAAAAGTGTGAAAGGGATGAGTGCACTGAGTTTCTCTCAGTAACTACTAGAGACAGACTGATTGTAACCGAATAAAATGACTGATTTCATAAACCAGAGAGTTTGAAGAATCTCAGGGTGATCGCTAGAGGATCTCAAGAGTCTTGAGGTATCTGTTAGTGGAATAAAGACTCAGAATAGAGGTGATTGACAGATGGAAAAGAGTTGAATACTTCCAAATAATCCAAAGAGTCTCAATATAACAACCATGGATGAAGAACAAATGAAGTGTAATTTCCATAGGGGATGAAGAGTTAGGTGTATTAGGTGGCAGAGGACTGGGCATTATAAATATACACAGAGAAAAGAAGAGGATGTTTCTTTTGTTAAGAGTAATTTCACACGACAAAAACATGTTGTGTACAACTGTTGAATAGTATAAAATAGAAGCATAGTGCATGGAACAGTGAGGGATATATTAGAAAGAAAGAGGAAGTCGAGGTGTGCGAGAAGAGACAGAGAAGAAGAATATAAATCTCAAAGAAGAATGCGAGCAAGAATACCCTGATGTAGGCAGAGCATATCAGTGCAACAGAACAATGATGAGACTAGTAATCTATTGATAAACATTGTATCACTGTAATAAGTTTCAGTAGAAAAGTTGTATATTCAGGGTGGTAGGGAGGTTCTAGGGAGGATTGTTTTCCTCAGAGGTTCAAGTGGGTGCTTGAACACAGAGATTTGTAGCTTCCATCTGGTTACAGCTAGAAAAACCAGGGCGGCAGGGTGGTGCAAGGAAGAACTATTGTTCTCTATTATATAGGTCTGTGCCATTGTGACTGGAAGTTGGTGCTGGAACACTTAGGTATTTGGTGCTTCCTTCTAGTGGGTTCTAGAGAATCCAAAGAGTTGGTTCTCTCAACAAGTTGAATCTTGCATAACATAGGAGGTAGCCTCACAATGAGTTGGTGCTCATAAGAATGATAATGTAAAGAAACTAAATATTACATATCATATCAAGAAGAAGAGGTTTTTCCCTTTATGAGTTTTCTCAGGAAATATCTATCTCTTTGTATTTCATGTGTGTGATTGATTTTTAATATTCTATTGCTTACTTTCCTACATCATTGTGATCGTCGTTGAGTGTTATGTGAAGAGGTTAAAATGGGTATAACCGTTTAAGCACAGTAACAACTGATTCACCCCCCTCTATCAGTTGTCCAACACCCTTTGGTGAACCAATGATAAACCAATTTAGTGGGCAACCGGACTAGCCAAAAATGAGATTCTAGGCCTATTGGACCTACCACACTTTGGAAGGGGCCAGTATGCAAACAATTGTGTCAAGCAGTTGATGGAAGTTACACATGGAGGATACCTATGGATGGAACAACTCATCTTAATAGACGTAGAGATCATTACATACATCATAGGGCTACCATCACGGGGTGGGGACCCCACGTATTTCCTTGAGGAAAAAACTAAAGAGAAATCATTGGCAGAAGAAATGAAGAATAAATATGGCACCAAAATGGGGTCACGCAGAATAATCATCAGGTGTGTTAGTGATGCCGTAAAAATAATGGCCACAAAAATTATGGCATGCAAGTTGCTCAGGAAATGATACAAGGAGGAAGTCTCGGACATGGTTGTCACAACTGCAACATAGTGTGTCGAGGGTACCACACTCAACTGGGCCCCTTATTTGTTGAATCTATTCCTAGACAACTACAAGGATGCATAGGATCTGGGGACATAATTTCATTATTCATGGATACTCATCCTGATAGTTGTGATTGGATGGAAGGAGATGAATATTCATTTTTTTCCACTATACCCACTCCCTACCATGGAGTGTGATACTTATCACTCAGGGACACTTCAGACTCCAAAAACAAAAAAGTGAATGAAGCCATATTCGAAGGCTATCTCAGCGACATACATGAAAACATTACCAACACTTGGAGGGTCACACTAGAATAAATCACACAGTATCACGACATAGCCAACTTCAAACCCACTAGACATGCAATATGGATCCAAGCATGGAAATACCGTGACAATCAATGGATGCAACTGCCTTACTGCATCATAGAGGCAGACATAGAGATGGTCATTAAGGAATGGGAAGATGATTGGAGGATTCTAATCCTCATTCGATAAATACTCAGAGAGGAGGAGGAGGATGAGGTAAGATAGGAACAAACACAACCTAAGGAAGTAACAGTTCCCAAGAAACTAAGGATAGGTAAGAACAAGGAACAAAATAAAAAAGGTGGGACATCCAAGACAGGCACCCAGACAGGGAATAAGAGAAACACATAGGTGCAATAGTTACAAAAGAAACAAGTTGAGGCAGCACAAGGAACTACATCAAGTGTTACCCCATAAGAGAAAGTCCATACTAACAGTTCAATCATCCATATGGGGGGTGTGCACAAGAAGGTGAAGGAAAACAAAACACCCCTAGAATACATGATCTATGAGGATGATGCGGACATGGTATCCCAAATGATCCAAGATTGCATAGTCGAGGATTTCGACAATGTTGCGCGCCAAAGGGACAGAAATGAAGAAGAGTTGGCACACATATGACAACTCCTTATACAACTCGGGGAAGCATAGGCATCTGAAAACATCGTAGAAATGGGCCCGTCAACATCACAGATAGGACGTGAAGCTGGATCAAGCGATCAGTACATGATATATATGATAACATAGCTAAGCTCAACATTTCACGTCACACCCAACATTTTGCGCATGGAAAAAATCCTAGGGCATACACCCGTAAAGGACTTCGCTCAACTATAGTTGGTATTGATGCAGATACCAATCAAAGCCTTGTATAAACTTCAAGTCAATGTTACATAGGAGGTGTAGTCTCACACACGCACATATGAAACTGAATTGCAGCAAGAAAAGGACACTCGGGACGACCTGTAATTGGTACTTTAGCAGGCTAAGATCAAGACCAAAGAGGAGAAGCAATGCATGAATGGACTGGAACAAAAATTGTTTGTAGCCTATGAGAAAATCCAAAAGAACGTGGATATGACCGAACTCATAGTGATAGAGAATATTGATTAGATTGTGCAGACATTTGATAAATACCAATTAGATATTGAGCACCTCTGGGAGTATCTCACACCCACCGCTCCACCAGAGGTGAAGGAGGAAAGGAAGCCAGAGGAAACATCGCAGATAAAGGAGATAGAGCAACAAGTCCACGTGGCGGCCGACTTGTTCGAGAAATAATCACAGCTCTAGACGAAGCTAGAAGAGGATCAACAAGTCCACCAATGGTACCAGGAAGGAGAAAGGATAACTGCATCTATCTAGGACCTCAAGCAGAGGCAGAATATAATGTTGATCATGGAGCACGTCAAAGGAGCACAGGACATGAAGAAGCTGCATGTAGAACTCATTGTTGCGTAAACACAAAAGAAGGAGTTCTAGGCTCAAATGGAACCGCTCCAGCAATGAGCAATAGAGGTCATTTCATAGGAAGAGGAATCCAAAACATACATGGCACAAACCCAGGAAGAATACACAAGGATGGTCAACGACAATATTGCAGTGCAGGTATTGGATGCACTCAAGGAGAAGATTGCATAGGCCCAAATGCAAGCAACAGAGCTCATGGAGAAGTTACAAGCGATCACAAGAGAGATCAATGAATCAAACAAGGGTTAGGTGGCTCAAGATGAGCCACATGTCATTGTTGGGGGCTTGTTGGAAGAAGGTCGAATCAGAAATAAAGGCTATTTTTGGAAGAAAGGCATGCAAGAGGAAAGTGACAGCTGGAAGGAAAATAAGAATGTGTGCATTCATGGAAGACCTAACGACATTAGGGTTAGGGTTTTTGTAATACATTGTAATGGATGATAAGCTAGAAGAATATTTAAATAGATACCTAGGAGGTCTAGGTAAGGGGGTCGTTTTTGAAGAGGGAGAGAGAGTGGAAGAGTTCTCATTTATGGAGTATCGGTAAAACTATTGTATTCCGATACCTTTTTGTAAGTTGTTGAGCTATAGGGGGTTGAGAGGGTATATCTTGAGGGTTATATCATAGGATGAGGAGCCTGGTGTGATCTAGTCCACCTCATAATATATCTTGAACTGATTGAGAATGATTTGTAAAGCACATGACACCGTAGTTTTGGAACTACCATAATAGAAGAGATTGAGAGCCAGATCTTTGTGGACTTAGCACAGGAGGGGGTGAACCACAGTAAAGCCTGTGTTATGTGATTGAATGCTTGTGTCTCTTTTACTATATATGAGTAGATGTTAGAATGATGTATGAATTAATTAATGGATGGTATTACATTCCATGCATGAATGAGAATGGCAATATATTGTTTTAATAATTAAATAGAACTCTCAACATGCAACTCTTAGATCCCCATTCAATCCTGGACTACAAGCACTTGAGTATCGTAGTCACCCATTAATAATATCTCGGTTGAGACTGCACAATGCACTATGTGTACTGTGTTTCCTTCTATTTTACTAGGAGGGCCGATAGTCTTAGAGGTTTTGTTGGATCCCTAGTAGACCTGAACCTAGTTCAATCATGTTAAAGGTATATCTCAGATAAGAAACCAACACCCATTAACAAAAACCAGGGCACTATTTGCGTCTTCACTGACTTTCGTGATCTCAACCATGCTTGTCCCAAGGATAAATTTTCAACCCCTTTCATCGACCAAATTATCGATGACTATGTCGTACACAAGGCTTTATCCTTCATGGATGGGTTCTCCAACTACAATCAAATCTGAATCCATCCAGCAGATTAGTATAAAGCCTCTTTTACTACCCCATGGGGTAATTTTTCTTATCGTGTCATGCCTTTTAGACTCAAGAACACAGGTGCTATGTTTCAACAGGACATGACTTATTTTTTCTATGATCTTGTTCACATCATCCTCACTTATTTGGATGACCTCACTGCTCAATCCAAGAAATGAACTCATCATTTAGACGACTTACACATCGTTTTTCAATGATGTCACCAGTACAATATCCACTTGAACACCCTCAAGTGTGTAATTTTCATCACCGTCGAATGCCTTCTTGGGTTCATTGTCTCCCAACATGGCATCAAGGTGGACCCCCTCAAGGTCCAAGCTATCACATAAATTCCACCACCTAGGAATTCACTCCAACTGCATATCCTACAAAGAAAATCTAATGTTTTACGTCTCTTTGTCCTAGATTACGCCACTCATGCACATGGTTTCCTTCACTTACTGCATCATGATATCCCATTTTGATGGGATGAACATGCTCAAACCACTTTTGATTATTTGAAAGTGGTCCTATCCAATTCCCCTTTGATTATTCCTTGAGACTATGATCACGATTACATCCTCTACTTGTCAGCCTCATCTGTCTCAGTAGAAGGAGTCCTCATCCAATTAGGGGATGATGGGAAGGAACATGTCATTTACTATATGAATAAAAATATTTCAATACCACCCCTGAAATACAATCATGATGATAAAATCAGCCTCACAGTTGTCCTCGCATTCCAAAATCTATGACACTATATCCTGCTTTGAACTACCAAATTCGCAGCAGATTCCAACCCCATGCAGTACTTTCTTATTCGATGGTAAATTAATGGAAAATTTGCACGATGGATCATCATCCTTCAGGAATATGACCTAGATTTCGCAACTCCTAAAAGAAATAAATAACTCATCCTCACCGAACTCATTTCATCTTTTCCCTCAAAAGCTAAATCTTCACCTATCAATATGGATTTTCCTAATGAACACCTCTTCTTCATCCCCTCTGATGATCCCTGGTATGGCGAACTTCTCGTCTACCTTAAGACACATAAGTTTGGGTATCATCTCTCTCGAGATGATCGTTGATGCATTCACCATCAGGCCCCTCTATACCTCCTGATCAATGACCTCTTGTACAGATAAGGGGTTGACACCATTCTTCGTCGATGTCTAACCATCGATGAAGCTAACAGAGTCTTGAATGATTTCCATAGTGGTGCTTGTTGTGGCCACCTCTTGGGTATGTCCATTGCCCAAAAAATCATTTGAGCAGGTTACTTCTGACCCAGGTTGTTTCATGATTGCATCCACATTATCAAGCGATGTGACAAATTCTGGCTCTATGTAAACAAAGAATGAGCTCCACCCACTCTTCTACATCCAGTCATCATCGTCGACCCCTTCTGTAAATGGGGCATAGAATTTATGAATTGATGGACACAAGTACATCATTGTGGCAGTATATTACTTTACCAAATGGGCTGAAGCCATCCCCACTTTCAGCAATACCGCTGACACAAAAACGTGTTTTTTCTTCAACCACGTCATTACCCGTTTCAGAGTCCCACTAAAGTTAGTATACGATCACGGTAAACACTTTGAGAACAATATATTCAAAAAACTCTCCTCAAATTTAGGCTTCTCCCATGAGTTTTCCTCCCCATAATACCCTCAGTCCAACGGATAGGTCGAGGTTATCAAAATCTTCCTCAAAACCATGCTACAATGTACTGTCAACAAACATAAGACCAACTGGAATCATATGTTGTTTTCAACATTATGGGATTATCGCATGGTAGTAAAAACTTCCATCGGTTTTACACCGTTCCACCTCATCCATGGGATCAAATCCACCCTCCCTATCGAGTGTGAAATTCCCATGTTACGCACTTCCATCGAGCTATTACCTGACACTGCTCCAATGGAGCAGTGCTTTCTAGCCTTAGAGTCGCTAGATGAATATCTTCGATCTTCATTACAGAACAATGAGGCAGTTTAAAAATGGTCTAAATCCACCTTCAACCACCATGTCAACCTTATTTCATTCAACTAAGGAGATCTCATCCTATCCCACAATATAGCCCACGATACTCTCGTCCATGGGAAATTCAAGTCATTATGGCATGCACCCTACATTTTCTAACACTGCCTCACTAAAGGAAAATACATCCTGGCCTCTCCAGAAGGCTATCCTCTCAAAGAAGCCATCAAAGGATTGTACTTAAATAATTTTTACGCCTGAGCATAGCCATTCTACCTTAGGCTTTTTCTTTGTACACATTTGTAGAGTTTTTAGTTTTATTTTTCTCCACCACTCCTCATGTCTAATATACCATCTTTGTTATTGACAGATGCATCCTCCATTAGTTACATTGACGGTTCTAGCCATTGGGTACATAATCTTGCTTCGACCACTTGGGCCCTCTATACCCACTCACATGAACTGCTCCACTCCAGTGGCATATGTTTGGGCTCAGGTACCAACAACCAAGTAGAATACATTGGTGTCATTGGTATCCTTGCCGAGGGAAGTCACCACCACATTCATCACCTTAGAATTTTATTAAATTCCCATATTGTCGTCCTGCAACTCAACAATGCATATCGTGTCCGAGACCCTTACCTCTTTCGCAAATACCTGCAAGTTAGACTCTAATATTACAACTTTGATTCAATCACATTTATGCATATTCTAAGACAATTTAATCAAATAGAAGATAATATGGCTAACCTAGTGTTAGATTGGCATTTATCACATCAAGACATAACCAAATATACATAATAATCGTACATCGGTCACAACATATAGATTATGTTATCACATAAAGCTGGGGGCGCGCATGAGGCATTAATATTGAGGGGGATAGCTGGCATCTGATCCAATTGTTCGGGGAAATGAGCTTCAAGAGTTTTGAAATGAGAAGTGCATGAAATTCCTGAAGAGCTGAAACACGAACCCCTGAAGTAGTCTGATCCATCCAAGACAAGGGGACATGTGGAGGAAGATCCCTCACTTCAAAGTTCAGTGCTATGGAGAATCATGGAAGTCAAGTATCGAAGAGTTCTGAAGTGAGGAAGTCCCAAAATTGTCGAAGTGTCAGAGTCCCCAAGTGACGAAGTCTCGAAACTGCTGAAGTTTTGGAGTCTCGAAGTGCCGAAGTGTCGAAGGCCCAAAATGAATATGGACCAACAATCTGCGGGGGGCCATGCATCCTCAGATCAAGTGTTTCAAGGGTTTTGTTTCCAAGGATTACATGATTTCTGCATTGAAAAGTCTCGAAGTCTCGAAGTTGCTAAAGTCTGAAAGTGTTAAAGGCCCGAAGAAATTCTTAGGCATTCAATTCAAGAAGACACGCATTGTCAGATACATAGCTCAAGATAAAAGCACCAAAGGTGGAAGAATTTTGAGATTTTTTTTTTTCGGAGTCCAGAGACCCAAAGTAATTCTCAGTTATCAATATAAGGGGGCCACGTGTCATCTATAATATCCCTTGGCCGAACCCAATTGTAAATGTAATATAAGTGTACTTACGCTGGTAAGTTGTTTTTACATCATTTTTGTAATGCACATTTCATGGCATAGTGCGTGAGGGTACTTCACAGTAAAATGATTAAGTTTTCACATAACCAGACACCGCACACAATAACTAAAGTGCGTGCAGTATGGGGGTCAACGAACCTCGTGTATATGATATGTATTATAGGTTGGTGAGCCAGTTATGATAAGTTGGGATGCTTATGTTTTGGAATTAGGCCAGTGCACCTATATGTTAAAGGCCAGTGCGCCTATTTTGTATATGTCTCATGATTAATATAAAATACATCATTGCATGCAGACTGACCATGATCATCGAGGGGAGCATCGACTACCTCTACCTAGACACACACGGTCTTCCCTCCTAACTGCATGAGGAAAGAAGGAATGATACCATGTGGTCAGAATGAATGACCATCAAAAGTAGTGAGGAGAGTAGGTGATGGAGACAAAATGGGCTGGCCAATGGCCTTCCAACGTGCCAATGACACAATGCATGTCAAGGCGCCCTCATCAACCATCGTGAGGAAGATATTCCGAGTAAAAATTTTCATGGGATAAGCCACTACTATCTTAAACGCTACGTGGTAAGGCATACGAGGTTTTAAGTTGGTTGTATCCAACATGATTGTACCTGGATTACAAGTCTTGGTAGATCCTAAAGTGGTTAACAAGGCTTTCCTCTGGAAAGGGTAGATTTGGAGGACTTCCAAAGCAGAAAACGCACAAGGGGTTTGTGATACATCTTCCACCACAGAGTAGTTCTGGGTGGCCCTTGCATTTGGGTTATGAGAATATTTTTTGAATCCTCCTTTGGCAATGCCTGTCATTATTTTTCCCAACGCCTTCTCAATTTGTAGACGAAGAGATGGGAGTTCAGCTTCTTTACCCTTCTCAGAAGTGCTTGGTTTACTATAGTCATGTGCTCTAGTCGATATAAAAGAATCACCCCTCATGATATATACATTCATAGATGTGGGGTTGTTCACAGGTAGAGAGGGTCCTTGGCTACCCCCTTCCGTGCTTGTAGAGGCCTGTGTTATATTTTTCCCATGTTGGAATGGATTGGTTAACACAACAGGTTGTTGTTGTGTCACAATATTTTGGGCCTCTGCAAGCCGGGGACAAAGGTGGGTCAGGTGGTCTTCCGTACATAGGTTGCATGGATACCTCGCCTTCCATTTCTCAGTATTTCCCCCGCCAACATTATCGGTGGGTTTCTTATCCCCCTTACCCTTCTTTCGTTATTTTTTCTTTCCTTCAGGCTACTGGGTGGCCTTTGGATTAGTCGATTGCACTGTGTGTACATCCAATGTTTTGGTAGGGGGAGCAGCCAAAGCAGTAGTTTGGCTGGCCGTTGTGTGTTGTATAGACAATTGTTGCAACTGAGTCGTTAGTTTCTGAGTGGGCCTTGTTTGTGCTGAACCGACAATACCATCAGCATGTGGTCCAAATCTCTGTCTAGTTTTATCAAGTATTGAGCGTGGTGCATCTAGAAATATCTCATATAATAAACCAGACTGAGAATAGATTAGCTCAAGTTGTTGAGCTCTCATGATGGCATCTTCTTTGGAAAATACTCATGATGTCGTGATGTCTTTGGACAGTTGTGGGACCAAAGTCTTAAGAAACCACTCGAGCAGGAATGCTGGTGGGACTGGTACCTTAATTAAACTCTTTCAGCATCTCCATTCTCGGATGTGATCAGAGATATGGTCCTCTTTTGTCTGTAAAAAATTGGCCAACAATTCTGTGCCAACATCGTATCTCATAGGTAACTAGAAATGGTTTAGGAAATCCATGGCCAATTCACCGAAGGAAGAGTATCTTGAGTGGTCGAGCTCAATGTATCATTTTGCAGCACTCCCAATGAGAGTACGTTGAAACAATTGCAACTGTACGGAGTTGTCTTTCAACGAGCCAGATGAGCACCAAATATGGAAGGTAGTCACATGATCTCCTAGATCTTCGTTAGGCTTGGCTTCAAACTTTGGGATGTCTGAAGGCAACTTCGTCGACATAGGAGGCCAACACTGATCATGATAGATAGGGTCATTCAACAACCTTATCAAGTCTGGAAAATGCAAAGTTTCCAAGAAGGGTACTTTGGGTTGTTGGTGATAACCTGGGAAAAAGGGGCCTGGAGTTTGACTGGCACCAGGTTGCCAAGAAAAGTTCGGCTGCTAGCCCATATTCTAGTAGAAACCATGGCCATGGCCAGCGTATGGATTTTTCGTCTGAGGAGACATCATCAACTGATTTCCAAAATAGGACATAGATGGTTGGGCATGCATTACTTTTGAAGGACTTTGGGAAGGGTTGCCCCATGTCGGTCCCATGGGGATAGGCATATTACTTTGTCTAGGGTTCCATTTATTTTGGAAATAATTACCCCAGATCGACATTTCAGATGAGGGAACGGATCCCTCCCAAGAAATCCAAGGCCCTGATGTGGAAGAAGTTTCTGGGTGTGCCCCCTATGCAGGAATAATACCCTGCATAGGAATAGATTGTCCAAAACCGAGATTGCCTCCAGTTGGGAAAGTAGTTGATGAGAAGGTGTTGTTACCAAATACACTGAACAAAGAAAATAGTGTTGAACCTACTGACATATTATGTGAAGGTGGTCCTTGACTCCCTTCTCCAAATAAACTATGGTGTGTAGGTTGCACGAGGGATTGCTAATGCGAGCCACTGAGTGAAGGGGATGAAGGAGGTATATGACCTCCCCTGTAAGGGAAAGCGTTAAAAGGAGAAGGAGTGCCCCCCATGTGACCTTGCAAAGGAGAGTTAGAGCTCCCTGCCCCCATACCTAAAGTCTGTGAAGTGGAGTAGGAAAGTACAGGACTTGTACCTGAACTAGGCATCCCGTATAAGAACGGAGGGCCTGTCGCACTTGGTGTGAAAGGGGTTGTGGTCACTACCAGAGACAGGATCAGACCACTATGCAATGTAGAGGGGGTCAAGACCATGGTGGTTTGGATAGGTGATGGTGGGTTAGGAGGTGGAAACTCTCATGTGGTGCCAACCGTACTGGGAATTGAAGAATTCCCAGAAGGAGTAACATCATTTGTTTCCATTTCTGCATGCGACACTTTCTGGCACTCGTAAGGATGAATCGGTACGATGGTGGGTGTCGAAAGATCAGTGGTGGATTTTTCAACCAGACCAAAAGCTTGCGCTCCAAGGTCTAAAACAGTCGATTCCTCTAGATGTTGGTTGGGAAAAATGTCTTGTGACCCGATCGCTTGAAAAGACCCTTGTTGGTCTAGCGTTCTCCTTAGTGGTGGCGGGGGTGGCTCCAGTGTAACTGGAGGCAGGCCAAGAAGCCATCGTGACTAGCAGAGCTCGTGATCCTCCATTGTGTGAGAAGATCAAAGACACTCTAGGTTAGTCTAACCATTCAAAATTAACACACACTAAAAAAGTCCCCATAAGATAAGACAGGCAAACACTAAATTAATTGGAAGAACAATTACAACAACCAACACTAGAGAAACTTACCGGTGCAAGTGAAACTCGAAAATGGAAGCACCCTCTAGGTATACTCTACAAAGCATGGCCTGATGTTTATCCTAGGTACCACGGTATACCCCCGCAGTCACCTGTGTATGTCCCTAAAAAATATAGGCAACTAGGTTTCTAATGCGCAAACAGTCACCAGGCGGGTACAGTCGAAAGTCGGGTAGACCACAATGAGCAGGGTATTGAGCCCAAAACCTATCAAAGGTATCGAGAGAAAATGGTCTGGAAGACAACTGAGGACCTCGAACAAATTCAAGACCCACAAAGCCCCGTGGCAAATGCAATCGACGGAATCCCAAGACAAGCCCTCTATATGTGTTCTCCACTACCTTTCCGCACACGACCTCTTGTTTATCCCCTGTGTTAGAGGGGGGTCCCAGATAAGTTTCACAATACTAGACTTGGACACTCGCTAACTCAGACTCCAATGTTTGATTTTAATGGCCTTGAAGAGTTTCCTCTCCGACCTAATCCAAGGCCCTAATCCTGAACTAGTTGGTTAACCCTACAAACATAAAAGTCTAATGAATTTTAGATTTAGTGTTAATTTTATGGCTTGTATTATGTAAAAATGTATGAAATTGAAACTGATGATGTTTGAAAGACAAAAAAATGAACAAAAAGATGGAAACAAAAACCTTCACTTAATGCAAAATTTCAACAACTTTTCAATTTTTTATTTTTATTTTCTAAGATCTTTTGAATCAATAAACTTAAAGAAGGATTTCACTCATCTATGAGCTACTTACGACCTAAGTAAACTATCAAGAACTTAAAAAATCAAAGACTTTTCCCAGGTTACTAATGTAAAACCATACTTTTCAACCAAACAATAAAATGAAAGAGATTTTTTTTATTTTATTTGAATGATGACAAAGAAAAAAGGAAAAATATCAACAAGTAAGAAACCAAGAAAAATTCTAGCCTAATCACAGATCGCAAAGAATCACTTCAAGAAATCACACACTAGCAACTTAAAAAAAGACTCTCACACTTGTCTAAAATCCCTAAAGAAATATATATTTTTTTATGACAACTTTTAAATGAAAAAAAAAACAAGCTAAGTGTAAGATCAACCCTAAGCTACTGACTGCTAGGACAGAAATTCAAAAACCTGAGAGGTATAACTCTTGTCAAGGGAAAGGATGACTGCCTTACCCTCAACAAAAACTATCACACACAAGCACACTACTAACAATCCAACATCAAGCATGTGCACGCGAGCTGTGTAGAGCCAGAGGGCATGTACATGCATGTTGGCCTTATAAAGGCCACCTATATATCTAAAACTCTGAAACAAATAAAAACATACAATCCAAACTAGGAAGAGACCACTGATATTGAGAACCAGGATCTTTTGAAGGCTTAGACACTCTCTTTAACAGAAAAAAGGAAAACAATGTAAGGAAAAAATTCGTAAAAAAAACCAATCTGAGATAAGACTACAAACAACCAAGACTTAGATAGAGTTCCAGAAAACCCCTAAAAATGACTAATTATGACAGGGAAGAGGATGGCTGCCTCAAAAAGTTTCTAGAATCTACATGCTATTGTTACTTCTTCAGATAGCGTTTACACGTGGGCTATAAGAAAGTGGGGCATGGGTACATGCGTATAGACCTTATGCAGGGCGCGTGTACCTCTGTGGGTCTCAAAAAAACATAGTCAAGCAAATAACAAAGATAGCTAGTATGGAAGACCAGACTCTCTACTAGCTCAAACTTTGCAGAAACTTCAAAAAATAGGAAAGAAAACCAGACTTTTAAAACTACCCAAAAATATTCCCAGGAACCCTAGAGACATCCCCAGTTTGGTTGCCAATTCTGTTGTGGTGGGAAATCCCCCTACAGACTTGCAAATAGGGTTATATTATGCATGCAGATAAGACCAAAAGAAACCTACTTTCTACCTTTGTCCCTAGACCTAATCCCCATTTCTTTTCAACAAATACATGGTTTGACCAACATACCTTGTTTCAGATGTTCGATGTCGATCCTTCTTTATGCTTGATCACTTGTTAGCAGTTCTCCTCCCAAGGATGACCTGCATACAAAACAAACAACAAACTACACATGCATTTTACCTACAGACTAATGGGTTAGAGATTCAAACATATATCTACTAAACTATAAATAACTCATATAGTGGGACGGGAAAAGCATTTATTTATTATTAACTTTAATGAATCAACTTACAATCTCAAAACCAACCACTGCTCCACGAATCCTGATCCTGGGATCCTCTTCAAATGTCCTCCAACTTCCTTGCTTTGCATATTTTCTTGCACAAGGATGGATAAAGGGTTGGGACAATAGGAATGTGAAATTGGGCAAAGTTTCTTTACTCTTATTCTCCTCATCCAAATGGGACCCCTAACCCTTCTTTTATAGGCTAGAATAAGATAGGTATTTGGATGAGCCCTCGGCCATGCATGGCCGGGAGTTTCAGTTAACTCACCCAAAGCTATGTGTTTCGTCAACAACTTTCCTTTTTTCGTGCTTTTGTCGGTCCGCGCAGGCTTTTTTAGGTCAACTAGCGTATACATGCATGCAGTAATGGAGTAGGGTGTGTGGGCCCTTATAAAAGAGGTTTTTTAAAGAGTTGTTTAGCAGTGCTTTGGAAAAGAAGGGATCTGAGATGGCCTGATATCATGTAAGCATGTATGGTGCAAATTAGGGTTATAACAGACTGATTCTAGCTTCATGTAAATATCTAGTGCCTCATCCTGCGAAGAAATATTATGTTGCATCAGAGGGAATCTGATGTGTGGTAAGAGGGTAGCAATGAACCATTCCTTTCTCTCATCATTTAGTATTTGAAAATTCAGTCGAACCGTAAAGGTTTTAAACCTCTGATCAAACTCCCAAAAAGGTTTAGCTACTCTCTGCTTGATTTCTTTCAACTCTGTAATGCATTGTGACTCTGAGTTGGGTTTCTTGAATTTTGCAGCCAACACATTCTTGATCTCATTCAGTGGTTTAGGATGTGAAATTACTTGGACAAGTTTCATGTACCATCTCAGTGTGTGGTCCCTCAGGGTAGTACTAAACTAATTTCTCTTAATGGTTTTGTCAGTGATTTTTTTAATACTTCGTACAACCTTGCATAGAAACCAATGTTGATCAGGATCTGCAGATCCATCTCCTCTAAAGGTGGGTAACCTCATCTCATCTATCATATATCTTCCTAGGTTTCCTGACTGAGTGTGTGTTGAACCACTTGTACCAGTGATATAAGTGCTCTAATAACTTAGGTTACTCTGGTTACTTAATGCTACTGAAACAACAGGAGGAGTAATATTACTTACTTCAATATTTGACACAGTTCCTGAAGTTTATGACACTTCTTGGTGAGGTTCTTCAAACTTCTCTTCCTTTTCCCTAGCAGACTCTAAATGTTCCTTGCTCAGTAGTTCTTCTTCTTCTCCACTGTAGAACCCTTCTTCCTATAGAAGAGGTTCGTGATCTTTCTCAAACAAGTTCACCAAAGGAACTTCTTTGAATATTCTCCCACTACATGTCTGTCCAACCTCTGTGTCATTGTCATTGTTTAAATTAATGAACATTAGATTTAAGTCTGACCCACTACTGTATCTTCAATATGTTCTTCTCATGCAGTATCATCTTGACCTTCAACTTCATAAAATGTAAAAAATTTCCCCTAGGTCCCTTAAATAAATACCTTTTTTCCTGGCTATATGACTCTATTCTGTTAATAGAAAAGTCAGTGATATACCCTCCAATGGTACTATAAAAATAGTGATCTAATGCAATCAACAAGGTGTTATCAACTCTCTTGACCTTCTTGATCAATGTTGACGTCCAAATCACAGGCGGTCTAGATCTGATCTAAAACTGGGTATCTACTAATCTGGCTAGCCACTCGTATATCTCCTTATGAATCCCTCCAAAGAAAAACTCATGTATATTAGTAAAGATATACCTTCCTAACTAGTATTCTTTGATAATATTAGGGTTCTTGTTCTGAGCTTCAGTGAAGTCCTTCTCTTGTTCTTATATCCACTTCTGAATCTCTGTCTTCGCTGGAAACCACCTTGACATTTCCTTAAGAAGATCTAGATCCCGACAAAGGAACCATTTATTGGCACAGTGGAAGACCCAGGGTTCATCTTTGATAGTGCACCAACAAGCCCTAACTACTGGCCCTTTCAGCAACACCTGCAAAGCAGATGCAGTCTCACCCGAAGTAGCTATAGGGGGTTGCAGGACACATATGTCTACAACAAGAGGAAATTTAAAGTGGATCCAATACAACAACATCACACAGAAACCTAGTTATTCTTATCAAGCATTAACCTACTCTACACAGTTATTTATCAGATCTAATATACTAATGCATCATAAGAGAAGCAGAAGTAAAGAACACCACATCAATCACGCACAACACAAGATATTTGTGGTTCACCCTCTCCCTAGGGATACATCCATGGAACTGTGTTTCTTGATATTATATAAAACATATAGTTCTATCTGCACTCTTGGCTTGCATATCTCTCTTCTTATTTATTCTCTCTATCTCCCTTCCCTATGCACCTAGCAGTAGGGTTGATCTTCGCACCTAGCTAAATATCTTACAATATAGAATTCTCTCCCAGCACAATACTTCTCTCTCACATTAACAACAATCACTCTTCATAACATCAACAAACTTTGAATGAACAACTCTCAACCAACCCATCCCAGGTCCTCTTGACCTTTATTTATACATTACATTAACTCACTGACAACCTTAGGCTGAAACCTAGGTGCCGAAACCCTAGATACCAAAACCCTAGGTGTCTAAAACCCTAGGTCAACTTGACCTATATTTTCAGGGATTCTCCAGCCTGTCTTTCCTTCCCTCCTTCGAGGTGCTCCAAATCATCCAACAGTCTCTTTTTCCACTTGTTGAGTTGTCCACGATTTATATTCCTTGTTGATCTGTCTTCCTTGATATCCTCGTCCAACAACTTGCTTTCTCTTACTTCACTCCATCTTTTCATCTTATTTAACCACTTTGACTTGATCTCAGTCAACCTTCCCTCTGCACAGTTCACGTTTTGGATTTTCTTCCTTAATATTCGCTTCCTTCCATACCCAAGGGCCAACATTAATCCAGTAGAGTTATACTCCGAATTTAATAATACTGCAGAGGCGAAATGTTGGAATTCTTAACAGGAAAAAATATGTAGTAAATTTACAACCCCAATGTAGATGGTAAGGTTGCACTGCAATAGGTATTGTTTGTTCTGGTTTTGTTCTTTTCCTAAGGTTTAGGGTTTACAGGGAATATATATTAAAAAACATTCCCTATGCTATAGCTCTCTGATATACATGTGGGGTCCAACAATAGTACTTGGACCAATATCTGAGGGAACCAAATGAGGCTAGACTATACCCTTAGTTGTACTATGCGACTACCCAGGTACTATAGAGTTATTTCCCGAGTGTTGTTCTCAGTGACACTATAGAAGTTAGGAAACCTATCAGTTTATCTATGGAGGGCTTCAAGATACCTAGGTCGATCCGTATACAGGTTTTTTCTAATGCGCTACCACTCGAAGGGGTACCAACAGGGGTTACAGAGGTGGCCAACAGATGTTCCCTTAAGTACCACTTGTATTTCATGTGTGTATTACTCTTCGACCATGGTTTTATGTGTGTAGCGATATATCTTTGTAGCTTAAAGATGTCATAATATGTCTCTACCTTGGAAACAATTACACATAGTTTCTGCCAAGGAAATCTCTCTGATACCACTAGAAATATGCTCGATACAATAGATTATGCAGAATAGAAACTATCTAGAAAGAAATGAAAAAATAATAATGATTTATCCAGAAAAGTATCAAAAGAATGTCAGAATAACACCAGAATAAGCACCAGGAAGAGAAACTTTATTATGATAGCAATGCTCACTTGCCGCTTCAAGGGGGAAACCTCCAGTAGAGAAGATCTCTATTAAAATATGATTCAAGACAAAACTTCTCATACCCTCGACTCTTATTTATACTAAATCTATCTACCATAAGAAAAATCTAGAGAAATATATTCTAGAAGCAAAAGATTCTATTAGGTCTTCTTACATTTGACTTATTCTTCCTTATTTCTAGGCTTTATTAATATTGGTCTTTATTACATGGAAAATATATTATTCTACCTACATGAAGAGTTAGGGAGGTTAGGTCCCTAACACTAGTCAAGAGCCTAAATTTATCAAATTGTCTAAAAATGTGTCTGTTGAACAGAGGTAAAAATATGTAGATATTTTCAAAGAGTATGTGGATGTCTTTGCATGTAAGTATGAATATTTAAATACACATGATACTTCTATTATTAAGCATAGGATATCTCTGAAACCAAGGAAAATGTTTTTTAGGAAAAGGTTGAGACAAGTTAATCCTATTATGTTTCCTATTATTGAGAAGGAAGTCAGGAAACTTCTGGATGCTAATATTATCATTCCTATGAGATATTCTTAATGGGTGGCCAACTTAGTTATAGCAAGGAAGAAAAATGGATAAATCAAACTTTGTGTTGACTTCGTAAATCTAAACAAGTGTTATTTGAAATATAATTACCCCTTAGCCAAGATGGACCACATATTGCACAAGGTAGTTGGAGCCACTAGGATATCATGATGGATGGCTTTGCTAGCTACAATCAAGTAGATATGCATTTAGATGACAAAAAAAATACTTCCTTTACGACTCCTTGGGGATATTTATGTATGACAAGATGTCATTTGGACTAATAAATGAAGGGGCCACATTTCAAAGAGAAAAGGATATAGCTTTTTTTTCAAAAGGATAAATTTATATTCATCTATTTGGATGACATGACAGCCTTTTCAAAATATTATGAAGACCATATTAAACATTTGAGATAGACCTTCATTAAGTGTATGTTAACTACCAAAGACCTGAATATAAAATATCACAATAGATCCAAAGATATTTGAATACAATCACCACACAAGATATATGATACAATATAGAAAACCACCACTTTATTATATCAAACCCTTGAGGTAGAGTAACACCATGCAATGGATCCTATTATGGAAGGGATCCTGTCCTATTCACTTTCCTCTTCGAGGGGGTAACCTTCTTGTTGTATTTTGTTTTTCACTTCGGTGAGAAAAACAACAACACTTTCATGTCTAGATGAGCTTGCTAGACAAGACAAAAGTTTTTGAGTGGGTTAAACAAGCCAAACACATGTAAAAACAAAGAAATAAACTAAAACAACTAAGAAATAAAATTTAGAAATCATGAGAAACTTAGAAGCATGAAAATCAATAAATGACCAACATAATGCTACCAATCGATCAATAGATTAGTAGGCAAAATACCATTGAGAAAAATAGGTACCTTTGAGTCCCCTCTTCCTCCTTGGCAGGGCTCTTTAGTTCCCTAATGGAGAGCTCTTCATACAAAGGAAGAAAATGTAAAATGGTGAAGAAAAAAAATCCCTATTCCCTCAAGAGGTGAGTGGAATGGCCTATTTCAATGGTGCTTGAAGGCTCCAAAGAGAAAAAAGGATTTTCAAAGGAGAATTCTTGCAGAATAACAATACGATGAAGATATTGGTTTCTTAGTGCAGCCATGGCTCTTATTTATAGCATCCATACATGGAAAAATGTAATTGGTTCATAGTGTGAACAAGGGGCCTTTTAGGGACCCCTATAGTCCTTGACCAACCTCCCATTTGGATTTTGATTAGATATAAGGGACAAATCGTGTTGGGGGTTGGTCCATAAGTGGTTGAGGGGCCAACAAGATCCATAAATGTTTTGTTCATAGAATTGCGTCAATTTTATCGTACATAGTTGCGCACTTGGCACATTGTGTGTGTTGAGGGATGTGTTGGCCCACACACACTATGCATTGTGCGCGTGCTTCCTTTGGTGAATCTACGCATTTCAATTTTTGACCCAATTGTATAGTTTTTCTCCTTTTGAATGCAATTTGGTGTTGTAGGTGGACTAATTTTTGTTGGCATTGATGTGTTTGTTTAACCATTTGTGTGCAATGTTGTGGATGATATTTCAGTGATAACAGATGCCCCCTGATGTGTGAGGTTAGGAGCATATGTATAGCCAAAATACATCAATGTTTCTTTTTGGTGAGAGTGCCATTGTAATGAAGAGTGAAGAGAGTAACTGGAAGAGTGATACATCAGAGGGAGAGGGAAAATTGTGGGACCCAAACCTTTTTCTAAGGATAAAAAAGAAAATCTGTGTACAAACGATATGGGCATGCCCCATGCTTGTGTCATGTAACAAAAATGTGAGACTGGAACTGAAGATGTATTTTGATGTAGATAATTGCAGCTCCCTCGGGGGTGGTTGATAACGGAATATGATAGTTTTGAGTGGTGAATGGACTCTAAAGTGAGGCAAGGATGACTGTAAGAATTTTCGATGACTCGTATGCATTAATGACCTAATGAATTTAGAGGTCTTTGGTTGGTATGAAATAACTTCAATAATTGCATAGTAAGACCCACCATAACATGAGAGTTTGTTGAAGTCGAATGTTATGGGGGTCAACAAAATCATAGAGTAATGAGGATTCTCTCTGTGTTGTCTGAGACGCCTCATTGTAAAGGTAATGAGAGTCAAGATACTGTCGCCCTTCTGGAAACTATGATGATGTCAATGGGAAGGGAGATGTGACTCCAAGAAGAAAAGGGCTTTGTGAAATTCACTGAGTAATAGGTGATATTAGGTATTGATGGGTAACATGAATGAATTCAAGATTCTATGAGACTCAAGATTTCCCTTGGTTGATAAATTTTGAATGATGATTGGAAATAACCGTAAAACTTGATCTAGTGTCATGGGGATGACTAGATATGGGGTTAAACTGTGCCATAGGCTAACAAAGTGGAAAAACTCATAGATAGTGGGTAAATGGACTCAAGATACTCAAGGTTTGTGGACGATGTTGGTATGAAAAGAGAGTGGATTCCCTAACCAAGGGCGACATGGGTTGCTTTGCTAGAAAAAGAAGGCCATCAAGGATGACAATGAAAAATCTAAGTAAATTATGGAAACAAAAGGATTTTTACAATTACCAAAGAAATAAAGAATAATTGGGGTTGAGTATATAGATACAAAAATGGGTGCCCTAGTGAAAGATGACTTGGCTTGTGAGGGCGCAAGTTGTGAAAGAGAACTGGTGGAGGGTGGGGGGCCCATGGGTGGGTTTCTGTATTAGGTAAATGGATGGAGGAAAATATGTTTATGGGAAAATTGATGGTGGATGAGATGTAAGGATAATGATACTGTGAAGGTGCATTTAATAGAACCGAGATGATATGACCTGGGAGTCCATTGGGAAAGATAGAAATATGATGAGAAGAAGTATGGGGTTCATTCTTGGGAGTGCATAAGACTATCGGGACTCCCATATATAGGGGGTGAAATCAATATGAGTGTCAAGTTTACAAGGGGAACTATGAATGGGACAAATAATGTGGGGGAGAGTGCTACCAGGTGACAGTACCCAAATGGAGAAAAAGTAAAGGTACTATAGATTCGGATGTAAGGATACTAAAGCTAAATGTCAAAGGGTATGACTGGGAGATGCAATTTATTTTTAGAGGGAATAATCAAATGCTATTGTCGAACATATACCTGAAGGGGTTGTAAGCTTTCATAACAAGTACCTACACAAATGAAAAACAAATACTCGACGTGAACAATATATTATGATAAATAAAATATAACAATTATTTGATAAAAATGAACATGAGCATGCGTATCTAAACATGAAGTGAGAAAAATTCTCCTCTCGGGCCAAGTGAAGATGATGACCCGGGGAATGTGAATGTGTAAATGGTGGAACCAGGATCCCGTAGTTGAGAATAGATCGGAAAATGAAGGTTCTGGGCTTCTGTAACAGAGTGTAGAAGTTTGGAAAAAGGGACTATATATGGTTGATGGGCCCACAATGCCACCTCATTTGTAACTTTCATTGTAGTTGAATTTAGGAGATTATTCTAAGGAGATTTGGATATTGTGGGAGCGTGAGGCTACCGATCTAGGAGTGGCAAGAGATAGGTTAGTGGTCCTATCCTCCTGCATCTTCTGAAATGATTAATTTTTAGTTAGGGATTGTACGAAGGGTTGTACATGGGATGTTTTGGGTAGGGGCCAACCAGTGAATGGGAAAAGGAGGAATACCCATACACATGTGCGTAGGTATAAGCCCTTTTTCAATGCATAGTGTGTGACTCTTCTTGACATAGCCATGCAAGTGGGCACGGGGGAGGGAAATACAGACATGTATGAGATGTACGTCTGTCTGACTGGCAGTTATGCACTCATGCATGATTGTTTCTCAGAAATTTTCACATGAGTGTGTGGATGTGAAAATAAAAGGTGTGTACATGTGCACACCTGTCTGAGTGAAATCTGCACACTTGGGCTGAGGCTTAGGGGTTGAAATTTTTAAATTTTTTGATGATTTTTTATGGATGATGAGGTTGATTAAGTGTTTTTGTGTGGATGCAGGTGATCAAAATATTTTGAGAGAACGATGCCAGTGCACTAGAGAGAGCGTGACTGAGACCATCTATGGGAGGTGGTGAGATAACAGTTAGGCATGCGAAGACACTTGGTAGCCTATGGGTTTCTCAAGTTCTTCGACTTCCCTTTGATACGGTCATAAGATTTCCTTCTCCAGTATCTCATTTCGATGTGGAGAATTGATATCCAGTGATTCATAGTGAGAGGATAGCACTTGACATTATTGGACGTCAAGGATGTGCACTTTCTGACAGGGCTCCCATTCCTTGGGATGGCCCTTCCTATTGACCCCCAACTACTGGGGGATGAGCGAGTGGGTGACTTGGCAGTTCACCACTGCATGGGGCCAAACCTGATGTTGGGCTCGGTCATTCGGATTGAGGCGATCGATGATCTTCTGACAGAGTGCATCACCGCTATGATGGTGAGGATCTATGGATCCTTGGGGACTCAGCGGATCACTGGAGGTCAGCTAAGGATAGTGGAGAAGGTCCTTGATGGGGACCTTTTTTCCTAGGGTTTTCTTATGCACACCAAAATGATGAGACAAGTAAACCAGTGTTGGTTATATGACTCTGGTGACTTCACATTTGGGTCCATTTTGGTGGCCTGGTTTCTAGAGAGGGTGTCTTTGTTGCACTCGAGGATTTTTCTCGAGCCTGCAGGGCCACGAGAGCCATGACTAATGTGGTGGGCCCATGTGTTGGCCCGATACGAAGGTGGAGAGGGTGGCCAATATTTCATGGCCATGGTGCTGCAAGTGTGGTGATAGACACCACGGGTGATATTGAGGTATGCATACATGGCTATGGACTATCATCATGATCCGAACATGATGCTACCTCCTGGGGAGGACTGGGATCAACAAGGTATGTTTTTGTATTAATGTTTTATATTTATTTTCTTCGATAGATAGCATTTGATTATATATGTATATATGGATGTTGACACTATCTCAATTTTTTTTTGCAGATCTAGCACCCTGAGGCCGAGAGGAAGAGATGGTCAGGGATTCATCTCATCGAGGGCCAGTGCGACTGGAATATGCAGAGCCAAAGGTGGGACAGAGGCAGAAACGAGATGATGTTGGTGTTGGACCAATGAGAGAGCCACAGACAGAGGCCAAAGTTATGTTGGAGGACCTATGTCGATTCTTTGAGCAGGTGTTGCAGGGTGTACTGGAGGGTATGTGGGTCCACATCCAAGATGAGAAGGTCCTCGAGCAATGTGTAGGAATTCTGGCAGAGTGGTAGACCCTGATTCATCGAGAGGCAGTAGCGGGGCCTATGATGACTAGGAGGCTGCCTCCTAGACCTGGAGGGCCCCTAGTTGGTGGGGCACCTCCAGATGATAGATGACCTGGGGGGGGAGCTCCGGGGGAACCATGAGTGTTGGGTTTTTTATATATAGTCTTGGGGGCCCATTTTGTACCTATAGGGGTGAGGGAATCTACTGGCCTATGGGCGATTGTATATGTATTTTTTCTAAACATTGATGACACTTTGATTATATATATATATATATATATGGATATATTTTTGGATCATTCATGTCTCTATGTGTTTATTTTTTTATGTTTATGATGTATTTTCTATGTGTTGTGACCAATGTATGATTCTTATGTATAAAATGATGTTTTAATGTGATAAATGTCAATCTAATACTAGGTTAGCCATGTTATCTGCTACTTTATTAAATTGTCTTGGAATATGTGTAAATGTTATTGAATCAAAGTTGTGATATAGGATTCTAACTTACAGGTATTTGCAAAAGAGGCAATGATCGTGAATGTCATATACATTGTTGAGTCACAGGATGACAAGCTGTGAATATAATAGAATGCTAAGGTGATGAATGTGGCGGTGACTAGCCTCGGTGAGGAAACCAATGACGACGACGTATTCATCTTGGTTTTTGGTGGTTGAGCCCAAACATATGCCACTAGAGTGGAGCAGTACATGTGAGGGGGTATAGAGGGCCCAAGTGGATGAAGTGAAATTCTCGGTTCAGTGACTGACACCATCATCATAACCAATGTGTTAGGCTGATGGATGATACATCTGTCAATAACATGGATGATAGATCAAGAATGAGGAGTGGTGGTGAAAAAGAAGACTAAAAAATCTACAAATGTGTACAAAGAAAATCCTAAGGGAGGATGGCTATGCTCAGGCATAAAACTTCTTTAAGTACAACCCGTTGATAGGTTATTTGAGAGGATATCTTTCTGGAGAGGCCATGATGTATGTGCCTTTAGTGAGGCAGTGTTGAATGATGTAGGGTCCATGCCATAATGACTCGAATTTCCCATGGACGAGAGTATCGTGTGAGATATCATAGGCTAGGATGAGATCATCTTCATTGAAGGAGGGAAGGTTGACATGGCGGTCGAAGGTGGATTTGGACCATTTTTTAGCTACCTTGTTGTGTTGTAATGAAGATCAACGATCTTCATCAAGCAAATCTAAGGTCAGCAAGCGCTTCTCCATTAGAGAAATGTTAGGTAATATCTTGATGGCAGTGCATAATGTGGGTATTTCACACTTGATAGGGAGGGTGGCTTCAATCCCACGGACGAGGTGGAACGGTGTAAAATCGGTGGAATTTTTTACTATCGTGCGATAATCCTATAATGCAGAAAACAAGATATGATGTCAGTTGGTCTTATGGGTGTTGACGATATGTTGTAGCATGGTTTTTATGACTTTATTGACAGACCCCACCTACCCGTTGGACTGAGGGTAGTATGGGGAGGTGAATTCATGGGTGAAGAATAACTTTCAAATGTCTCGTTCTCAAAGTGTTTACCATGATCAGACACTAGATTTAGTGAAACTCTGAAACGGGTAATGATGTGGTTGAAGAAAAAATGTGTTGTTGTGTCAGTGGTGTTGTTAAATGTGGGCATGGCTTCGTACCACTTGGTAAAATAATCTACTGAGACGACAATGTACTTGTATCGATTACTAGATGGAGGATGACAAGTCATGAAATCTATGCCCCATTTGTAGAATGGGTCAACGATGATGACTGGATGTAGAAGGGCTGGTGGTGTTCACTCTTTATTTGCATAAATCTAGAATTTCTCGAATCGCATGACAGTGTGGATGCAGTCATGAAACAAAGTGGGCCAAAATTACCCTACCCGAATGATTTTTTGGGTGGTGGACATACCTGACAGGTGACCATCGCAAGCGTCATTGTGGAAATCGTTCAAGACTCTGTCAGCTTCATCGATGGTCAGACATCGATGAAGGATGGTGTCAACCCCACATTGATAGAGAACATTGTCGATGAGGAGTTATCGAGGGGCCTAATGGAGAATGCGTTTTTGAAAAGTCAACGAGAAACATGTGTCTAATTTACTTTTCCCTTAAATAAATTGGACAATAAATATTAATCTATTATCTCATAATTACTTGAAATAATTAACTGAAATGGAAAATCAGTTAACTATGGGAAATTTGAGTTCAAAGGTTGGCTGGTAAGACATGGAGGTGACTTGAAGTTGTAACATAGTTACAAGTGTAGTTATGAGAGTTGTGAAGTAGTTTAACTCAGTTAAGTGAGTTAAGCCCATTTGTAACTAAACTTGCACTAGTGAGAGTTCAGTAAATTAATTATTAATTAATTCACAATTAGTGAACTCACATGCAACTAAAGATTCACCATGGTTAACTACATGCATGCCAGATCTAGTGGAGACCTAGTTGAGAGAATAGGTGAAAGGGAAATCTTGGCTAGCAGTTGTGATTTTAGTGAAGTGCACTCATGCAATCACGAATGCAGTGGATATGCTCATGAACATGTGCAAACTAGGCAATTCTAATTCATTGTGAGAATTCTAATTGCAGAGATTCTGCAGAGGAGGAAGGTTGTTTGGAGAAAAAATTTGGCACATGTATTTGTTGAGTTTTGTATGACAGTATGAGACGATTGTAATGTACTGAGAGCTCTTGGATTAGAGTTTTGTATGAGATTGTTTCATGATCCATGATATAAATAATATATGATAGTGGGTTTTTTAGCTTTATGCTTTCCCTACGTTTTTGTTACATGTTCTTGATATTTCACTTTGTGATCATGGTTTAATTTCTACAAGAATATTAGTAGAAGAGATTATGTATTTAAAAATGGTATATAATTGTTAGATCATGAGAATCTAGGAAATACATTAATTGTATTGAAATTTATACATGGTATCAGAGCCACGGAGCCACAGAAGTGAGGTATGAAAATTGTAGTATTTTTGTAGGTCCCGTCTCTCGCAGGGTGAGAACCTTATTATTGAAAACTGCACATATTTCTGAGAGAAGAAATTCTCACACCCTACTCAAAGGAGAGGTGCGAACCTACCTTAGTATTTTTGCAGGTTGTTCAAAGGAGAGGTGCGAACCTCCCTCACCCCACATTGAATTATAGTGCAGACTCTCTCATAAGGTTCCTAGGCTATACATAGGTGAGGTGCAAACTGCCCTCAGGCTAGTAACTGGTTAGGTGCAAACCTCCCAGGGAAAGAAGGATTATAGCAGTTGAGTTTGTGGTTGGATAAAATTCAAATTTGCAGAAGGAATTTCTTGGTGCTACAGTTGATTCAAGATTGAAATGGATTTCAATGGCTTGAGGTTGGAGTATGCACTTGAGGGAATCTTGAACTACATTGCTTGGAAGGAAAGGATGGAGGTAATACTCAAAGACAATGTCTTGAAGGATTTCATTGACAGAGATGTTCCTAAGCCAGTTGCTACAGACACTGGAAATCTTGATGCATGGCAAAAGAAAGTGGCAAAGGCGAGGAGGATTATTTTGTAAGGAGTACGAGACCACATTGTCTCAAGTATCCATGGGAAAGCCACACCACATGCAATGTGGAAGGTTTTGATGGATCTATTCCAAAACAACAATGACCATAGGAAATTGACGCTCAAAGATAAACTCAGGAAGATCAAGATGGAGAAGGACGACTCCATTCCAAAATATCTCACGAAGTTTGTCCAATGTCGGGATGATCTTGGAAGTGTTGGAATAACAATCATTGTTGATGATTTGGTGAGATTGTCTCTCCTAGGAATTCCCAAGAGTTGGAATAGTTATCAAGACTCTATCAATGGAAGGGAAAAATTTCCATATTGAGAACAACTATGGTCAGATCTAGTGCAAGAGGAGTTCAGGTGGAACACAAGAGATGGATCTTCATCAAAGCATGATGATGAATAGGATTGTGATTTGACTGCCAAGGCAAGGAAAGGGAAAGGGAAGAAATTCCATTCAAAATCTGAGTCTAAAGTCAAGAAGTTGGATTTGTCCAAAGTGAAGTGTTTTCATTGTCATGAACATGGGCATATCGCTACTAACTGTCCGCAGAAGAGGAAGAACAAGACGGTTGTTGGAGATGCAACAGGTGAGGTTGTTGTCTCACAATTTGAACTTGAATTCTCTTTGATTGCATGCATGGATTCAAGTGCATCGGGATTGGTGTGGTATTTGGATAGTGGCGCTTCATTCAACATGACGGGAGATCAAGAGTCTTTCAGTGACTTGGAGGAGAAATATCTCAGAATGCATATAGAGATGGGAAACGATGGATGATTGTTATAACCCTAAATTGCAGCACACATGCTTACCTGGCATCAGGCCAACTCATATCCCTTCTTTGCCAAAACTATGCTGAAAAAACTCTTTGAAAATCCTCTTGTGTCAAGGCCCACGCACCCTAACCCATTACTACATGCGTGTACATGCTAGCAGGCCCACTACAGCCCGCGTGTACCTAACAAAACACAAAAATAGGAAAGTTGTCGACGGGACAAAAATATATGGGCCAGTTAACTGAAACTCCCAGCCATGCATGGCCGAGAGTTCGTCCAAAACCCTAGCTCCTTCTAGCCTATAAAAGAAGGGGTAGGGGTACCATTTGGAGGAGGAATAATATATCAAAGAAACTTTTCCCATTTTCCGAATCCATTGTCCCAACCCTTTAGCCTTTCCTCAAGCCAAAGGAGAATTAATGCAAAGCAGTTGGAGGAAAAAAGAAGAGGAGGAGCCCATGATCAGGATCAAGGAGTGGTGGCTAGTCTCGACTTTGATTGTAAGTTGATTCATTTTGAAAATAATAAAATAATACTTTTCCTGTCCCAATGCATGAGTTATCTATGATTTGTTTAATTTGTGCTTAATTTCTAACCCTCAAGTAGAAAAGTAGCGTGCATGTGTCATTGTTTGTTTTGATTGCAGGTTATCATTGGAAGGAGAAGCACCAGCAAACGGACAAAAGCGCAACAGAGGATCTACACCAAACATCAGTAACAAGGTTGGTAGTTCCTTTCCATGTATGTATTGTGAAAGAGGGGTTTAAGTTTTGGGTGGTAGGTTAAAAAGTAATTTCTTTACGGTCAAAATCTGCATGCAAGTCTGACCCTAGTTT
>SNQJ01S0003632.1:114751-127341 GCA_010110895.2 Picea sitchensis
GGTAGTTCCTTTCCATGTATGTATTGTGAAAGAGGGGTTTAAGTTTTGGGTGGTAGGTTAAAAAGTAATTTCTTTACGGTCAAAATCTGCATGCAAGTCTGACCCTAGTTTGCTAGTCCGTAGGGTATTTTTCCCAACAACAATGATACAGTGCGAATGGTATTGGTACCATTACCTTTCAAAGGGATTCAGGTAAACCATTTCAATTGAAAAATTTTATGCATGTTCTAGGTCTGAAGGAAAACTTGGTCTTAGTCACAATGTTGGAGGACAAAGGCTATGACGTTACTTTCAGTGGTGGAAAAGCCTACCTGCAACATAAAGCAATGGGTCAAGTCAACAAGATAGGGATTCGAGTTAAGAATATCTACATGATGGAGGTAGATGGATGCAGTTCCATGATGGGTAAGGAAGAAAAAGTGGTGAGATGGGATGAGGGAAAATTATGGCACAGGCGATTGGGCCATATTCATCATGGAGCCTTGAAGATAATGCAACAAATATCTACTATTATTCCAAGGGGAACACTTTCTCAGATGGACCAGTGCAAGGGGTGCACCCTGGGGAAGTATGTAAAGTCCACCTTTCATGAAAAGGAGAATCATGCTTCAGTAATCCTGGAGAGAATTCACATAGACATGTGTGGACCATTCTCGGTTTCTTCAACAACAAAACATAGGTATTATGTTATTTTTGTTGATGACTTTTCTCATAAATGATGGATATTCTTCATGCAGAAGAAGGATCAAACATTCTCAAAGTTCTGTGAGTTTAAAGAATTGGTGGAGAAAGATTCGGGGAAGCAAGTGAAGGCTCTAAGGAGTGATAATGATAGAGAATACATCTCTAAAGAATTCAAAGACTTCTACAATAGAGAAGGAATTCGAAGAGAACTCATAGAGCCTCATAACCCACAACAAAATGGGGTTGCAGAGAGAAAGAACAGAACGATCATGGATGTTGCACAAGCGATGTTGCATGATCAGGGCCTACCAATGAATTTGTGGGAAGAAGCATGCAATACTGCAGTTTATGTGCAAAACCATTGTCCTCATAGAATACTTTTCATGAGTACACTTGAAGAAGCTTTCACTAGTAAGAAACCTTATGTTTCTCATTTTAAAATTTTTGGCTCGTTTAATTTTGTGCATGTGAACAAGGATGCCAGGAAGAAGCTGGAACTGGCTGCTGAAGTTGGGATATTTGTGGGGTACACAGAAACACCCCATAGTTATTGTGTGTATTTTTCGAATAGTAAGATGACTGTTATGCGACAAGATATAAAATTTGATGAGGGGAAAGCCATGTGGTTGTCGCTTGAGAGGGAGCTAGACTTGCATGTAGAAGAGGAATTGTTGGTTCCTAAAGATGAGTCTCAAGATGTGGATTAGCCACATGAGGAGGTTCATGGAGTGGGGGAAACCACTCATGCAGAGCCATCCATCAAAAATGGCAGAAATCACACCATGGAAGCTGATAGATTGAGACTAGATGTTGCATAGAATGTAGGAGCCCCTACTTCACAACGCAGATAGAAACAGTCTCCTGATCAATTTGCTGGATACATGGATCTCATGATAAAATGTATTGTGACTAAACCATCTTCCTTTTAGAAAGCAATGCATGATCCCACTTGGGTTGATGCTATGGTAGAGGAGTATGACTCCATTGTCAAAAACAATGCATGGGAAATTGTCCCAAGACCGGTCGACAAATCAATGGTAGGTTAGAGATGGATCTACAAGGTAAAGCAAGCTACTGATGGGAGGGTGGAGAAATACAAAGCCAGGTTTGTGGCCTGAGGCTTCTCACAGATCAAGGGGATAGATTATGATGAGACCTTTGCACCTTTCACAAGTTACTCTTCCATAAGATCTATCCTTGCACTCTCAACGCAGATGGGATGGTGCATTGCTCAAATGGATGTAAAAACTATGTTTCTCAATGGGATCATTGAGGAAGACTTGTACATTGAATAGCTAGAAGGTTTTGAGACCTTTGATAGAGATTCACATGTGTGCAGACTCAAGTGAGAACTGAAGAACCCTGTGCTTGGTACACTTGGATAGACATCTATTTCACCTGACTGGGCTCCACCAAAAGTGAAGCGGATGCAAACCTATACCAAATTTTGGTGGAGGGTAAGATCTTAATCATTGTTCTTTATGTTGATGATTTAATACTGACTGGTGATGAGCAGTTGATACACTCATGCAAGGATGACCTTGCAAAGGAGTTCAAGATGAAGGATTTGGGCCTTCTTCATTATTACCTTGGATTGGAAATATGGCAGTGAGATGGTGAAATTTTTGTGTCTCAAGGAAAGTATGCAAGGGAGATACTGGGTAAGTTTCACATGGAAGGATGCAAACCCATGGATACTCCTCTTCCAGGAAACTAGAGGAAAAAGGATGCTAATTTTGGAGAGGTAGTGGATGCTACTGTCTATCGATAGTTAGTAGGTTCACTAATGTATTTAGTGAACATGAGACTGGACATTTTCTATGCGGTTAACCAGCTAAGTCAAGCGATTGTTAAGCCTACCAGAATCTTTTGGAAGGTGGGTAAGCATGTCCTGAGATATATGAAGGGCACATCTGAGTATGGATTATGGTACAGACAGATGGATGAGGTGAAGTTGCATGGCTTCATGGATGCATATTGGGTGGGCATCCCAACGGACAGAAAGAGCACATTAGGGGGGATCTTTAGTATGGGATCTACAGTTGTTTCTTGGTACAGCAAGAAACAAAGATCTATGGCACTTAGTTCAGCGGAAGCGGAATACATGGAAGCGAGTCAAGCTGCATGTGAGGCTATCTAGATGAGAAAGATCTTGGTTGGTTTGCTTGGTTCTCATTTAGATCTGATAGTGATTCATTTTGATAATCAGAGTTACATTTAAATCTCAATTAATCTTGTGTTTCATGATAGATCTAAGCATATAGATATCTGGTATCATCATCTCAGATATTGTGTGCAGCGGAAGATCATGTTGCTTCAATACATTCTTACAGAAGATCAGGATGCAGACATTCTGACGATGGCACTCACCAGGAGACAATTCGAATATCATAGAGACAGGATTGGGGTGAAAGATAATCCCTTTCTTGTTGAGAGAGAGTGTTGAAAAGTCAACAAGAAACATGTGTCTAATTTAGTTTTCCCTTAAATAAATTGGACAATAAATATTAATCTATTATCTCATAATTACTTGAAATAATTAACTGAAATGGAAAATCAATTAACTATGGGAAATTTGAGTTCAAAGTTGGTTTGTAAGACATGGAGGTGACTTGAAGTTGTAACATAGTTATAAGTGTAGTTATGAGAGTTGTGAAGTAGTTTAACTTAGTTAAGTGAGTTAAGCCCATCTGTACTATTTGTAACTAAACTTGCACTAGTGAGAGTTCAGTAAATTAATTATTGATTAATTCATAATCAGTGAACTCACATGCTACTGAAGATTCACCATGGTTAACTACATGCATGTCAGATCCAATGGAGACCTAGTTGAGATAACAGGTGAAAGGGACAACTTGGCTATCATTTGTGATTTTAGTGAAGTGCACTCATGCAATCACACATGTAGTGGACATGCTCATGAGCATGTGAAAACTAGGCAATTCTAATTCATTGTGAGAATTCTAATTGCAGATATTGTGCAGAGGAGGTAGGCTGTTTGGAGACATAAATTGGCACATGTATTTGTTGAGTTTTTTATGATAGTGTGAGACAATTGTATTGTACTAATAGCTCTTGGATTAGAGTTTTGTATGAGATTGTTTCATGATCCATGATATACATAATATATGATAGTGGGTTTTTTAGCTTTACGCTTTCCCTGTAAAAATTTTGTGTTACATGTTCTTGATATTTTACTTTGTGATCGTGGTTTAATTTCCGCAAGAATATTAGTAGAAGCGTTTTTGTATTTAACAATGGTATATAATTTTTAGATCAAGAGAATCTAGGGAATACATTAATTGTTTTGAAATTTCTACATGTGTCGATGATCGTCTCGATAGATATGAGACCCAAACTTCTATGTCAGAAGGTAGATGAGAAGGTCGTCATACCAGGGGTCCTCAGAGGGGATGAAGAAGATGTGTTCTTTGGGGAAATCTGTATTGACAGGGGATTCTTTAGCATCTGAGGGAAAATATGTAATGAGTCCAGCTAGGACAATAGATTTATTTCTTTTGGGAGTAGAGAAATCTAGATCATATTCTTAGAGGTTGACGATCCATCAAGAAAATTTTCCATTAATTGTTCATCGACTAAGAAAGTAGTGCATGGGGTTGGAATCTGCTACGACGTTGGTAGTTCAAATAAAAATGTAATAGAACAGTTTTTGGACTGTGAGGAAAACTTCTAAGGAGATTTTATCATTATGATTATATTTCAAGGGTGGCCCAGAAAGGTTTTTACTAATGTAGTAAATGACATGCTCACTCCTGTCAGCCCCTAATTGGACGAGGACTCCTGCTACTGAAATAGCTGAGGCTGACAAGTAGAGGATGTAATCATGATTATAGTCTGGGGGACTAATAAGAGGGGAATTGGATAAGGTGTATTTTAGATCAACAAAATATATTTGAGCATGCTCGTCCCATAAAAATGGGATATCATGTCGCAGTAAGAGGAGAAAACCGCATGTGAGTGGCATAATATAGGAAAAAGCGGTGTAAAAATTTGGCTTTGCCCTGCAAGCTCTACAGTTGTCATAAATTCCTAGGTAGTGGAATTTTTGTGATATCTTGGACCTTGAGGGGGTCCACTATGATTCCATGTTGGGAGACAATGAACCCAAGGAGGCATTTGGCAGTGATGCAAAAGAGGCACTTGAGGGGGTTCAAGCGGATATTATACTGGCGACATCGTTGGAAAATGATGCGTAAGTCATTTAAATGTTGAGTTCACTTTTTGGATCAAGCAGTGAGGTCATCCAAATCAACAAGGATGATGCAAGAAATATCAAGGAAAACATAGGTCATGGCCTATTGAAACTTAGCACCGACGTTCTTGAGTCCAAAAGGCATGACGTGACAAGCAAAGGTACCCCAATAGGTAGTAAAAGTGATTTTATACTGATCTGTTGGATGGATTTGGATTTGATTATATCCAGAGAAACCATCCATAAATGATAATTCCTCGTGGCCAGTGCAGTCATCGATAATTTGGTTGTTGAAATGGGTTGGGAAGTTGTCTTTGGGGAAAGTGTAGTTGAGAGCGAGAAAGTCTATGCAAATGCAAACGGTTCCCTGTTCTTTTGTAACAAGGATGGGTGTTGTGTTGGCTTTGTTACTTGGGTGAGAAAAACAACAACACTTGCATGTCTAGATGAGCCTGCAAGACAAGACATAAGTTTTTGAGTGGCTTAAACAAGCCAAACACATGTAATAAACAAATAAACAAACTAAAACAAATAAGAAATAAAATTTAGAAAGCATGAGAAACTTAGAACCATACAAATCAACCAATGACCAACATAATGCTACCAATGGATCAATAGATTAGTAGGCAAAACACCGTAGAGAAAATTTGGTTGAGATCGCAAAAGTCTGTGCATATGCAAATAATGCATTGTTTGTTTTTAACGAGGACGGGGTTGGAGACCCATGAGGTATACACGATGGGGTAAATGAACCCAACAATGTGTAAATTGTCAATTTTGGCTTTGATAGTCACATATTTGGATGGGTGCAGAGGGTGTTGATTTTGATGTACTAGGGAAACGTCTTGACAAGTGTCGATGCGATGTTCGACTATAGATGGATCGAGGTCGGGCATCTCTATGTATGACTAGGCACAAATATCCCATTATTCCTGAAGGAGATATTTGTAAGTCATGAGTTCTTCAGGGGATCATGCGGTGCCAATGGTGATTTCTTCTATGATTCCCAATTTGATGGAAATGTCGATTTTGATGGTAGGGGAAATATTGGCCATGTTTCCTTCTTTAAAAGCATCTGGGGAAGGGATAGGGTGGTTGAACTAGTCTATATGCCCTGAAGGAATAAAATCCTTGGTTTCGATTGGGCATCCAGAGGCTTGGGTAGGAGGATGAAAGGACTTATTTGAGAGAAAAAGGGTTTGATGATGGAGAGCATTCCATGGGAAATCGGGGGTAGTGAGTTCCTCCAGGATATATTGGTCGAAGTGGAAAATGTGAGAAGATAGGGGATCCAGGGAGGTGACAAGGGGAACTGTCAACGTATGATTTTCCACAAGTAGCGAGGACGTAGAAGGGATATCACATATAGGGTTCGAAGGCTCACTTGACATAAACCAAATGTCAAGACACTGTGGGTGATAAGCTGTGTTGGGGGGAAAGATATTCTATGGAAAATTTACTGGAGAATTGGGAGGATTCAGGGGAATATCCTTAGATAGTTGAAGTGTGAACCATGGAGGGATGGGAAATGAATCAAGTTCATGGGAGGGGATATTGACAGTATCTGGAGAGTGCATTACTAGTGGTTAGGTGATCGGATGTGGTTGAATAGGGGTTGAATGATGAACTCATTATGCAACAATCAAAGGAAACCAGTATGTGAAATGAGCAAGTGAGTCATAGAGAGCACAAGGACATCTCATTCACTCGGGGACTGATGAAGAGACATAATGAATGTCTATGACATGAGCACTGATAAGGGGTAGTGGAGAGGGATCTGGTTGAGATGTTTGGCATATTGTGGTTAGCATCTGGCAAAACTGAGGTAGAGATCGACAATCATGACTGTAGTGGCCATATTCTAAACAAATGGCATAAGATAATTTGGTTCACAACCCTTTACTGCCTATAGTGGAGGACATTGTAGTAGCCCTAGATGTGCTTGGTGAATCAGTGAGAAATGTGGTTGCTCGAGGGGGTTGGATTAGATTTTGTAACTCAGTAAGAGTAGGACATCTATTGGTGGGGTGTCCCTCTCTTTAGCATAGTGTGCAAAGAGGTTGAACTCGGGGAGGAACTGGAATTCTGGGCTCTTTCTTCTTTCGTCTTCCCCTAGTCATCGAAGTAGTGCTAACATTTGGTAGTGCGGGTGGTGTAGCAGGATCATGTACTGGAATTTGCATCAGAATTCAATCTGTCTGAGGAGGGACAAATGGTTGAGGAACCATTGCGTCTGGATGAAGATACCATATAGGGATGGAAAGTACCATATTTGGAATGGTAAGGGTCATAGCTGCCTAGAATGCTTAGAATTCAGGTGGGGAGTAGAAGAAGGTAATTTGAGTAATGGCTTGAGGGATTGTCTCCAAAACTGGGATTTTCCCATGGATGGGGGGGGGGATCATGGAAAAGTGATACAGTAGGGTTCTCAAGGAATTATTGAGATAATAGTTCTTGAACTAGTGGAATTTTGAGGTATGGAAAGGCCTCAATGGGAGGAATAGTGTCTCTGATATAACTTCCATTAAAAGATACTACACACACTTGTGTTGAAGGGTGTAGGATAGGAAGTTCTCCATGGTATGCCCCCAACAAGGATGGGTCCTTGAAAATTCCAGGACCCATGTCGATGAGAGAATAAGAATCTGAGCTAGTGTGGACAAGAGGAAGAATGTTATCAATGTTGGAGGAATGGTTAGGCTCATAATGTGTAATTTGGCCAATGGTGATGATTTTACCGTTGTGGGGGAACATCATTGTTTGAAACACAGAAGAGTCTACTACTTTCAAATCGTACATGTAGCTATGTCCAAAAAATATATTGTAATCAAGCGGGGTGTCGATAACTTCAATGTCGATGAGGATGGTTTTTCCCCGAAGTTCGATGGGGACATTTTGGAAGATCCCTTCAGGGGAGGATGTTCTGTAAACATAGGCTCTCAAGGTGATGGAAGATGGTACTATCTCAAAGGAGATAAGTTTCTTCCATACTACTTTGGACATGATGCATGTGGATGCAGCTTCATTGATGATACATCGATGAACTGTGATGTTATGAATCTTGACTAGTATCTAGAAAGCTACCAGGGCGGGGAGGCATGGTTCTCCCCTATCTAGATCGAAGGTGATGAGTCTAGTATCAGTTGGTTTGATTTTCCCCAAGGCGGAAAGCAAGGATCTCCACTAAGTTGGATAGGTTTGGAGGACCTCCAATACATACATGGTTGCATGATATTGTGCTAATTCATCGACTAGGTTGTAATTGTGTGTTGCCCTAGCATGAGGGTTATTGAAATTTCGTCGTAATGGAATGTGAGGTATATGAATGCTTGGTTCAGTGTTAGGGAATGGAATCATAAAGGGTTGTCTGGTTGTAGCTAGAGCCAATTAGGAGGTGGTTGGGGTAGATTCAGGAGGCGTGTTGTATTGACGAATATGCGTGTGTAGGAGAATTTCCTCTTCACTCGTGAGGAGGATATTGCAATCTATCAAATTTCCAGGGTGCATGGGTCCTTGGTTTTGATATTGCCACATCTGGGGTGGGGCAAGGTGTACCTCATGTTGGGTATTCATCACACCTTTGTGTGGAATAGGGTTTTTCAACATGGTCGGGGGTGGTTGTTGCAAGTATTGTTGTGGGGCCTGTTGAGGGGTAGGTGACGTTGGAGGACATGGCACATTCATGGATTCTTTCATCCATTTGAAGTCAGAAATTTGGGGACAATGGTGAGTATAATGTCCATACTCATCGCAAAGAGAACAAGGGAATTTCTTCCTAAGATTGTTGTTTTTGTTCTTCTCTTAGCATTTGTTTTTATTGTCCCCTTGGGGGTTTTGGTTGCCTTGATTTTGGTTGCCCAAAATGGGATGGTTTTGTTGGGGGTTATTTCCTCCCAGTCTTGGGTTATTATTGTTTCATTTTTTCCCTTTCTTCTTGGCATTATTCGGTTGATGAGCCAAATTTTCCACATTCAACTATTCAAAAGCATGAATCTGTTGAATGGGAGAGGGATGAACAAAGCTAACACCAGCATGTGGGTGTCCTGGTTGAGAAGAAACCAGCTATGGAGAACAAGGAAATGAAAAATATGGATTTTTTGTGGCAATGATACATAGGGTGCATAGGAAGGTGAAGTGGTTTTACTAGTTCCGAGGTTGTATGCAAAGGTATAAGGTGAACCTAAACCTTGTTGAGAGGTTGGATGCATTATGGGAATTAGTGAAGGGCCACCCATTGGTGGAGGGGGAGAAACATGATATGGTTGTTCGTAAGTGGGGGGAGGGTAATAATACAACCCTCCATATGGTTTTTGATGATAAGTTGCACCATAAATAGGTGATGGTTGGTTGTAAGGGTTGTTATCACTGGAATTTTGTCTGCAAATGGTTACAGGAAGCCAACATATCTAAAAACCCATTAGTTCATCCATGGCCAAGAAAATGAATTTCCAAAGGGCACAAAACTATACAACTGGTTATAAAAACAACATGCACTAAGGATACAAAGGTAGTGTGCGCATGTGCGACAGTCAAATAACGTCGAAAAAGTGCACATGTGCCCGATGCATGATTGTGGACGCAGAAAGCTACGGATACCTCAGAACGACACATTTATGATTTTGGTCAGCCTTCCACCCACTTATGGTTCATCTCCCAAGTTGATTTGACACCCAAATCCAAGATGAATCCAAGTGGGGGGCTGGTCAAAGACCTAAGGGTGCCCTAAAGAGCCCCTTGTTCATGTTGGAGTTATTTCACACACACCTAGGATTTTTTTTTCCTAGGGTTTTTATTTGTTTATTAGTCATAATTAGTCATTATCTAGTCTCCTATATTTTAGGAGAGAATATTCCACCTGGAGAATATTCTCTTTCAGTTCACACTTCAGTTTGACTAGTTGAGTTGAGTTTAGATGTTGCATTGGGATCATCACCATGCAACATTGGGATAATCACCATGCTAATTCGACCTTGCCTTGGTATCATCACCAAAGTGGTGCATTAGCCTTGATTGCTTGAGTTAACTCCTCACTACTTTATGTTCAGTCACTTAACTGAAGACTAGTTGACTAGTTAACTCAACTAGGTGGTAGTTCACTACCGTAACTTCCCGAGCGACTAGAATAGGTGGCAATTCACTCCCGTAACTGCTAGTGTGTGTCCAGATCACTCTAGACCACCACTATGGTGACTTGTTTCACCTCAAGTCGAACTCATTGAGTTATACAGAGTATATTATGTGTAAATGATTCATTATTCACAACGGTTAATGAGAATTCTTTCCATTCTTTCTCTCCTTCTCTTATTTTTCCAATTCTCTCTTCAAATGTGTGTATCACTGTTTAGCTATATCTATTCTGTGAAGTTCAACACATTTACATGGTATCAGAGCTAATGGATTGCTAAGAAAAAACTACACCAAATGCTTTTGCAGGTACAAAAGATTGAAGACAGCGAAAAGATGGAATTCCAAAAAGAATTCATTCTTACACCTTACAACTATTTTGCATGGAAGGAGAAAATATCCATACATCTCCAATATAGAGGGTTGTATAGATTAACCATGAATATATATATATATATATATATATCCAACATCATCCATAGGAAAATCCAAGTACTTAAATCGCATGGATGAGGCACTTGGAATAATTTGCAGTCTTATTTCTCTCGATCTCCTTTTTCATATATCTCCCTGTAAGACTCCCAATGAAGCCTAGACCATTTTGGAAGGGCTCTTTGGAAAATAGAATAATATGAGGGGACACATTTTGGAGGTGTATCTTCTCACATTGGATCCAAAAAGATTCAAGAATATCCAAGATTTCTTTACAAAATTCAAGGATTTATTGTCGCAACTCAAATCTTGCGGGATTGATAAACCGAAGGAGGAGAAAAGAATGGTTCTCACAATTCTCTCCAAGCTTGGTCCTAAATTATCTGTATTCATATACACATTCCATATTGTCAGATTCTCCTCTGGAGCCACCTGGAAGATGCCTTCTCTTGAGGACTTTATTGAATCCTTGACACAAGAGCAAACCAAGCTCATCAACATGGGTGCAATCAAAGGCCCAAGGGCACATGCACTCACTGTGCATGATGGAAGCCAAAAATATCAGAAATCTAAAGATAAATATAAGTGGAAATCTCATGCACACATGAAGAAGGAAGGGTACACAAAACCCTTCACCGATGCCTCCGGATCCAAAGGAGAAAAGGGAAGAAAAGGACAGAAATGCACATACTGTCACAAAGGATTCCATTCAGAATTTGCATGCATGCAAAAACAAATAGATCTGATGTCTCAGATACTTCAGCAAAACAACCTTGGAGATTACATCCTCGAGGGTGAAAAGAAGAAAAGCCAAAAGATCTGAATTCCAAGAAAGGGAATTCTAGCCATGCCTTGATTGCAATCAACTCCTCTCTCGATGCTTGGATCATAGATTCAGGAGCATCACATCACATGGCTGCCTCAAAAGCAGTGTATTCTTCTTTGGATTCATGCAAAGGTCCTCCTATTCTGATGGGGGAAAAATCTTCTATCGAAGTCACCAACAAAGGAAGGATTGAACTCACCAACGAAAGCTTCTAGAATGTGTTGCATGTTCCCAAGATTTATGTCAACCTTCTCTCTGTGTATCAGACGAAGAATTCTAGCACCGGAAAGAAATTTGTATTCACACTAAATTATGTGGACATATACGGCATGCAAATCAACTCCAGGGTTTCTACCGTTGAGGTAAATCATCAGTCTAGATTGTATACATTTTCTAAATTCATTGAACCTGATTCTGCTTTACTACTTACTCATGCTGATGAAGGTAGTAGGATATGGCACAAAATGTTTGGACATTTGAATTTCAGATACATGCAACAAATTAGAAAAAAAATATTAGTTGATGGTCTACCAGACATCCATTTCTCCAAGGGAATATGTGCGGGACGTGTTCTCAGAAAACACCCTCAAGAGAATTCATCAAAAGAAAGTCTCAGCGAGATTTCGCACCTTTAGATCTGATCCACAGTGACCTCATGGGTCCTTTTCCACATCCATCGATCAACAAAGAGAGGTTTTTTCTCATTTTTGTTGATGATTTCTCATGTTTTACTTGGATCTACTTTCTCAGGAAAAAATCTGAGGTCTTTCAACACCTCAAAGATTTCAAATCTTTGGTTGAGACATAGTCCAGAAAGAAGATCAAAATCCTCCAAACTGATAACGGGGGAGAGTATGTGAATCATGAGATTCATAGTCTTTTCCATGAGGCAAGGATTTGGTTGTAGCATACAGTTCCCTGCACTCCGGAGCAAAATGGAGTTGCCGAGAGGAAAAACCGATCTCTAAAGGAGATGGAATCTTGCATGTTGCATGAAAAGTCACTACCATAGAGACTATGGGCCGAAGCACTTAACTATACAAAACACATCCAAAAAATATCTCCCCATAGATCTGTCAAGGATAAGACCCCCTACAAGGCTTGGAGCGGCCTAAAACCGGAAGTGACCCACTTTCATATTTTTGGTTCACATGCATGGGCAAGGATTCCCTTTGAAAAGAGGAAGGCATTGTCAGGCGAAATATATGTCGTTATAGTACTTGCCCAACTATTTAATTGTCAACCCGGGGTACGTAGACTGACGAAGCACACGCACTGTATATGCAGGACTGAAGTAGAACTAATCTAATC
>SNQJ01S0003633.1:5591-17239 GCA_010110895.2 Picea sitchensis
CTCGAGCCTACATGCATAGGGGTTCGAGAGGGGAGAGAGCTCAGTGGCGGGCTCATTGAGGGGCTGGGCAAGGATGGGCGCCTCGATTGGGGCCAAGACGGGGGGAAGATCAGCTACAGGAGAAGGAACGTGAGCGACTGCTTCCTCAAGAACCATGGCAGGGAAAAAATTGGCCTCAGGTAGATGGTCGTGAATGGGCGCATCAGCTGGAGGTCTAACTAGGGGAAGCTCGGCCTCAGAAGGATGGTCGGGGGTGGGTTGTTTCCTTCACCTAGCCTCATGCCAAGTGACGCCCCGTTTAGCCTTGCCCCAGAGGCGAGGCATGTCAAATGCCAGAGGCAGTCTTGGGAAGAAGTTGAGGGTCGAGCTTGCAAAACTGGTAGCCCAAGGGAGTCTGCACCAAAAGGGAGGTGAATTGTGCATAGAGAGATCGAGAGCGGAGAGTAAGTTTTGCACCATAGTGAGAGCAAGGAAATGAGCAAGTGAGCTAGGAAAGGCTGTGCGCAGCACCATGAAGTCGCCTATGTTCCAGAGCATCCGATTCGTGCGAATGAAGGTTCACGTCGGAAGAGAGTAGGGTGGCGGCGACGTGATGATGCTCATGAGGTGACAGAGAGGGTGGGATGGGACTGGTTGAGTGCCAAGTGGCCTCCCCGTATCTTGGTTGCTTATTGAGCTCAAAAACACCCCATCCAAAGGTAAATGTTATGAATACTATTAATGTTTATAAAATTTTTATTTTTATTTTTATTATGACATTTTTTAAGAATTTTTACTTTTATTTTTTATTTTTATTGTGACATTTAAAAAAAAACAATATAATCCATATAAAAAATACTTAGCAACTATGAATATACTAATTTCATCCAAAACATCAAAATTAAAAATATGAATGTAATAAATTAAAAGATTCTATAAATATAATATAAACCTATTAAAAAGGTTTAGCTTAATATAAACATCAAATTAAAAAATGTAACCAATATTAAAATTCTATCAAAAATATAATCATTATTTTTAACAAACTATTAAAAAACAATTTAAAATTCTATCAAAAATATAATCAATATTTTTAACAAACTATTAAAAATATAATCAATATTTTTAAATATAGTTATACTCTTAAATCCATATTTTTTAAAAGTGAAATTTTAAATAAATAAATATTTTTTTATTTAATACGTTTTGTTTTTTCATTTTAATTTATTAAGATATATTATTTTATACCATTCATTTATCATATACGTAATTTCTCTTTCTAAATTCAAAATTCAAAACCCACAACGAAGTAGGTATAAAAATGGATGCAATCACATCAATCCAGATCCTTAGACATACAGCTAATTTGTCCTCACCTAACAAATAACCACTAACCACCCTTTGCGAGCGATTTTGTTTAGCTTTAATTGGATAAATAAATAAATAAAACACAGGGAATTTCCACTTTCTCTTGGACCTTGAAAATATAAAGATACCCAATGACAACTAGTATTGCGTGCTTGACATTCAAACATCGTTCGTCCGGACGGTGGCCCGACTTCGAGGGTGTTCAATTCCAGAACATTTGTCTTAACAGAGCCGCCAGCAGCTGATTTCAAGTTCTCTTATCCATCGCAATGGCGTTTAGACATGTGAAGCCTATTGAATTTGGGCTTTGAAGAACAATTTGGTGACGAAATAAAATGAATTCCAGTCATCCGGCCGTGCATCCGGTGGATGTACCTCCCACAGATGTCCCAGTCGTTCCGAGAGTGAGAATGAAAGATTGGCAGGGGATGCCTGGAACGCTGGGGGGTCTTTCATTGAGAATTGGGCAGTTCTGCTTCGCTGTTGCAGCCTTCAGTATCATGCTATCCATTGAGGACTTCTCCACTGTCACTGCATTCTGGTGAGTTATTTGGGTACCCACTTCTGTAAACCCTAGAGTTGTATTTCTAAACAATTGTTTTAATCGATTCCAAATATCTTAGGATGCCCACTTCCATGAACCCTGGATAAGCGTTTCTAAACAATTGTTTAACGAATTCCAAGAATCTCGAGATACCCACTTCCTTAAATCATGGAGATGCATTCTGAAATAAATGTTATAACTATTTCCAAAAACATTGGAATACCCACTTTCACAAACCCTGGAGATGCATTCCTTAATAAATGCTTCAACGGATTCCAAAAATCTTGGAATAACCACTTCTACAAACCCCGGTGACACTTCCAAAAATCTAGGAGATTCAAATTTCAAATTTATTTTTTTGGGGTAGGATATGATAATTATTAAGGACTGAGGACATGTTTATGGCTATAAGATAAATCAAAGTTCTTTTCTGCTTTTCCTTTTCCCCTTAATTTTAGATCCACTCGCGGTAAATTACATTTGACGACCCGCTTCCCAAAATCTTGGTGATAACTGTTCTATCCAATTTTTTTGGACCATTTATAATTCAAGAGGACACGGTGTTAAGGCCCCGGCTATACCCATAAGCAGTTACAACATTCTGAAGCAGCTGTCAAAACTTAGCTTAGAACTGATGTACAACAGAGCTGGTTTCAGGCTGCTGAGATTACAAATTCATGGGGTAGCCAAAGTAGTAATCTCCTAGCTTTTTAAATATAACAAAGAAACGAGGAAAGAAAAAAGAGGGAGAGCTGAGATCATTGTAACTTTTATTCTTCCTCGACTTGGACAGTATCAGCTATGCTTTTCTCGTCATTGCTTCCTGGAGGGGAGATGGAATGTCGCTGTGCTAACTGGTACCTTCATGGGCTGGGAAACAAACATTTCCCCACCCCAACCTGGAATGCATCTAGGAGAATAATTTCACCAATCCATCCAGTCGAAGCTCAATTGTCTCCAACCTGTCACAGCGGCTTGAATGATAGCTTCATCATCGTAGTTCTTATCCTCTTGGCCTCAACTACATCCACGGCCTGCATCTGGTTCACCATACTTTTAGACATGTTCTTTCAGTTGTCATTTGACTGTATCAATCCTCTCACTTAATGATTTCTTTATAACTCTTGTGCCCCCTTTGTAAAGTGTCTGCACGAATGTCTAGCCATGTAGTAGGCACTGACCAGAAACTTGACTGTATCTGACACACCACCAGTCTGAAAGGGAACTGTGGGATGACAAAAAATAAGCCAAACCAAGGGGGTCCCTATATAGAAAGGGGTAGATGGCCCCATAAATCTTTCCTTGTGTGAGCTGTAATGACAAAAAGAGGGGTAGGATCTCAGAATGTATCTCACCATGATTGAAGCGATGAGAGGGCAGGTGGGGGAAGGAGAGGGAGGGGAGCAGGGGAGAGGACTGTAATAATTCATGATCACCTGCAAGGAGATCTAGAAACCTAAAGAATAACAATACTCGTAGCAATTTGCAAGAAAGAAAATAAAGAAGAGAAGATTAACTCTTGAACTACATAAGAAATACTTAATTATCATTAACCCACAATGTGAGTATATATAAGAAATTCAAATCCTAAAAGAGGAAATTCGAATTGCATAATGCATGGTGCATGAGAACCTAGTTAGACTTAACTCAAACCTTAAAATACCCTGATTTAGCCATGCAATCTCTAAATAATGAGTGAACTACCCCAGGATGTCAAGTGGTGACTCAATTGCCTAAAAATAGGGATCTAATCCATGAATAGATCCTAGAAAATATAATATAGCTAAAAATAATTAAGTGAAGTGTCTTCCATCCTTGAATCTAGGGATAAGGTTCCTTGAATAGCTCAAGGAACTCAAACATAGAAGATAGAATCCAAAATAGAAATTAGGATGCTAAAATCAAGGAAGAAGGTGAGAAGTGCACCCCCACTGGCTAAAAATAGCAGATTCCCCCTAAAATCTAGGTATGGAGCGCTACTATGGCTCACTTGTTCAAAATTAGTCAAATTTTGACCAGTAGCATCATGTGACCATGCTCTAGAATACCTAGGTCAAATATTAAGGCAAAGGAGATGGAAAATATGCTCTAACACCCCCCCATAAGCCTAACTGGGTGAAAAATAATTCAAAAATTCAGTCCTGGCCAAAATATGCCATTTTAGATACTCAAGTACAAGAAAAAATCCTCATGTAGTGAGGAAAGAGGGAAAACCTCATGGGAGAAAAGCCTCCCTTCAAAAGAGGATGATGATAAGAAGACTAGGAAGTCTCCTCTGAAGTCTCCACTAGGAAGTCTCCTTCAAAAGAGGATGATGATAAGAAGACTAGGAAGTCTCCACCATTGCCAAGTGTCCCCGCAAGTCTTTGAACTATTGCTCTGTGAAGGACTCGGTGAAGATGTTTGCAACTTGATCCGTTGTTGGAGAATCTTGGATATATCTGTGGCTGATCCATATAGATCTCCTCCTCAAGGCATCCATGAAGAAAGGCACTCTCCATGTGGTGAACCTCCCAATGTTTGGCTGCTGCAATGACTAAAACTAGCTTGATTGAGTCCAACTTTGCAAATGGTGCAAAGGTCTCTGTGTAGTCAATCCCTTGAACTTGTGAGAAGCCCTAGCTACAACCAAGCTTTGTACTTATTAACAAGTCCATTTGTGACCATCTTAGTCTAGTATATCCATCCACACTGAACAATCTTCCTACCAAGAGGAAGTAGAACCAACTCCCAAGTTTGGTTATGAATGAAGGAATCATATTCCTCATCCATCGCAGTGTCCCAATAGGTGTTTCCTATAGCCTCTGAATAACACTGAGGATCTAATGTGGAGACCATATACCAATGAATGGGCAGCAAAGAATTAGTAGCAGAGAGTGCTTGTGGAGCACCTAAAACTAAAATCTAGTCTTCAGTGTATCCGCTAGATCACCCACTAAATCTCCTGTTGCTTGTAGAGTTTGTTGTGCCCAAACAGGGCTTGGTGTCGGATCTGCAATGACCTGCTCATCTAAGTCACTTGCTGCCCCATCATCATATGATATCTGATCTAAATCTAAAGTATGATCTGAATCTCAAAGGACTACATCAACTAGAACCGATGGATCTGCAATGGGTTCCTCATGAAGTGCATGTATGGCCTTCTTCGAACTTAACACTTCTTGCAATGAAAAGTTTTCCAGTAAGACAATCCAACCTGCTCACTTCATTACCATGGGTTTGAAGTAGGAGAGGAATTGGGAATGAAATGTGAAAAAGAATGCAACCTGTACTTGTGATCTGCTACCCCAACTGCAACCTTTGACTTGTTTGAAATATCTGAAATCACTACTGGCTCTGGAGTGAATACCACTTGTTTTTTGGAGCCTGAATGTGTGATCTGATATATGGACAACAAATTTGTGGACAACGAGGGTACTTGCAACACATTTTGAAAATATCCATGCTCTAAATCAATTACACCTTTCCCACATACCTGAATGGGTGTATCATCTCCCATTAAAATGGGAGGATTGGTGCATGGCTCCAAGGAACTGAAGGAATCCTTTGAGGCAGCCATATGATCAGAGGCTCCTGAATCAAGAATACATGTGTCTAATGATGCATGAACAACACCTAAAGCATGACCATTTTGTCCTTTTGCTTTATCATCAGGTGGCTATTTCAGGTTCCTTCCTAGCATTCTCTGGTACTTGTCCACCTAGATTGTTCTGCTGAAGGATACGTGCCATTTGATCAATTGTCCTCTTCATGCATGCATGTTCAAGATGAAAGTCTTTATTGCAATAACCACACCTCGTTTTAGCCTTGGTGTGTAGAAATTCAAGGTACTATGAGGCTGCCAAAACAGGTCTCTCCTTGACCTGAAATTTGGCTCTAAGTTTCAATCTCCAAAACTATTCTTTGCTGTTGTTTTAGGACAGCAAACAGTCAAGTAACTTTCTGCTTATAATTTTGATGGTGAAGTGCTCTTTTGAGGTGCCCTTGCAAGTGTTTTCATACCCCAATGTTAACACATGCAATATACTCAAAACAAATAACACTCCTCTTGATCTTTACAACTCTAACAAGCTGATCTATACTCTAAGCATGCATGAAATGAACACAAGTATTTTTGGTCAACATGACCCTGGATAAAACCCCCTCGGGGAAAACCAATTTGGAATGAAAGTATATATAATGATGATCTTAAGTAGTGAATACAACAAGTAAGCTAATACAATGGAACCTGATACAATAGCAACTCCTCACGAGAAGCTTTGGAGTTCGAAGAAGAGAAATGCACCCAAGCTTAGTGCGCCCTCTTCCCTTGTTGCTCTATTCACTAAAGTGATGCGCCCTCCTTCCTCCTTGGTCCAATGAAGAATCTCTTCCACAAAAATGTGCTCTTGTGTGTCTCCTCCAACATGAGCCAAACAGATCTGATATAACACAAGTCCTTCTATTACCTACTAGTGGTGCGCCCTCCTCCACAAGTGCACCCTCCTCCAAGCAATAACCAATACCAACAAATAATGAGGACCTAAGCCTCCATGATCCCTCCATGAAAGATGATGCCCAAGCTCTCCTCTCTCAATGCTTCCATTCTCATCCTCTTTCCCATCTCTAAACTCTCTTGGTGAACATACAAGTGAATGAGCCTCCAAATGCCCTATGTGCCCTTCTTAAGGAATCATAAGGAAACCTAAAAGATGAATGGCGAGGATCACTCCAAGCCATCTCTAATCCATGGTTGAGATCTCTAAAAAAGAATCTCAACTCAAAACCCACTTTGGGTTAAGTTTCCATAGTTCACTTTTTGTCCCTCAATTCACCCACAAAATGAATTAATAGTCACTTTTCACTCAAGTGACAAATTTCACCCTTTTGACTTAGGAAAATGTCAAAGTGAAATTAGACATAAAGTATAAGGCACAATGGGTCAAATATTTCCCTCTTGTGGTTAGAGACCCACAACCACAAGGGGACCACTTTCCAAGGTACCCAAATCTTAACATGGTGGAGTTACCCCTTTTTGGATTGGAGGTCTCCTCAACAAATTTCTGAAAACTGTCCTTTTTAAGATCTGGGTATTTCTTGCCTTTGACCTTTTGTTTGAATTTCTTGCTAGACTTCTCATTTGCTGCAAGTGCATGCACCTTTGATGACTTGAGGGCATCCATTTGAACAAGTTTATCTTGCTCACAAGTGAGAGAATCAACAAAAACATCCATGGGAGGCATCTTCCAAGCAACTCCCATTGCTAGTTCTATAGAATGAAAAGTAGAGACAAGCACTGAGTATTCAAGACCCAATTTTGATAGAACGAAAAGAATGAGTTGAGCTTCTTTCTTATCTATCCCACATAGCTTGATCTTAGTCAATAATGATTTGAATTGTATGAAGAAGTCCTAAATAGTGTCAAAGTTACTCGTGCTCAAAGAAATGAACTCATTCTTCAATTGGTGACCTCTAAGTACATCTTGCTTCCCAAAAAGTCCTTCCAATGTGGTCCGAGCTTTGTTAGGAGTAGTAGTAGTTTCGATGTGAAATAGAAGCTCAGGAGAAATAAAGAGGCACAACAACACAAAGTCTTCATCCATCTTGTTAAACCATTTTTCTTTCTCCATTGCAGAAGTTGGTTTAGTCTATGTTCCCATTGTAATCATGTACAAGCCTTTACTCCATAGGAAAATGACAATCTGTGACTTCCATTCAAAGTAATTGAATGGAGTTAGGATTATCTGTTGGGGCTGATCCATTATAGATGTTTTCGCTGATCTTGACGTGTTGTCTTCCTACAAAAAAGTATGCTAAATCCTAGATTCCAACATGCTCTGATACAATGTAATAATTCATGATCACTTGCAAGGAGATCAAGGAGATCTAGAAACCTAAAGAATAACAATACTCATAGCTACTTGCAAGAAAGAAAATAAAGAGAAGATTAACTCTTGAAGTACATAAGAAATACTTAATTATCATTAACCCACAATGTGAGAATATATAAGAAATTTGAATCCTAAAAGAGGAAATTCGAATTGCATAATGCATGGTGCATGAGAACCTAGTTAGACCTAACTCAAAGCTTAAAATACCCTGATTTAGCCATGCAATCTCTACATAATGAGTTAACTACCCCATGATGTCAAGGGGTGACTCAGTGGCTTAAAAATAGGGATCTAATCCATGAATACATCATAGAAAATATAAAATAGTGAAAATAGTTAGGTGAAGCACCTACCTTCCTTGAATTTAGGGATAAGGTTCCTTGAATAGCTCAAGGAACTCAAACATAGAAGATAGAATCCAAAAATAGAAATTAAGATGCTAAAATCAAGATCATAGAAAATATAAAATAGCTAAAATAGTTAGGTGAAGCACCTACCTTCCTTGAATCTAGGGATAAGGTTCCTTAAATAGCTCAAGGAACTCAAACATAGAAGATAGAATCCAAAAATAGAAATTAAGATGCTAAAATCAAGAAAGAAGGTGAGAAGTGCACACCCACTGGCTAAAAATAGTAGATTCCCCCTAAAATCTAGGGATGGAGCGCGCTACTATGGCTCACTTGATCAAAATTAGTCAAATTTTGACCATTAGCATCATGTGATCAAGCTCTAGAATACCTAGGTGAGAGATTAAGGCTAAAGAGATGGAAAATATGTTCTAACAAGGACAGACTGAGGACTGTGCCTTTTGTTGGAAGAGAGAGGGGAGAAGGGGCTAAGTGGCTAATAGGGGAAATGATGGCATGGAAGAAAGGTTGGCCTTAAGATATAACCATCTTGTCGACCAAAGGGTAATGGAATAGGAGTGAAGGAAAGAGGTCTATCACAGGGGGAAGGTGGAAAGGATAGGGGTATAGGAGAGGTGGGTGAGGGTCATACCAATATTACCAGGAGTGCCCTCCCAGGGTCTGCTCCCACCCTTGATTAAGAGCGTCCAAGGAGTGCTCTCTGGGGTTCCCTTCCATTGTGGGAGTGTGGTGCTCCTTGGAAGCTCCTTGGATGTATTGAACCACGACTGTGGTTTTTTAGTAGGTTTGACCAAAAATGCTGGCAATTAATGGTAATGTTAAATTTCCTAAAGTAAAAGTTGACATTTCCTTTATCTTTCCTTGATAAAGGAAATTTCAACTTGTACTTAAATTTTAAACATTACCATTAATTGTTTCAGGATGTTTGAGAGTGGTTCCAACCTCATTGGACTTCATATGGAAAAAGTAGAATTTCATATCCCATTCAAAATCTAACAATCTTAACCTAAGCCGCATGGTTCGGGTTCGACAACGATTAGTTTCGATTCGGGTTCGAATTTTCCAATAAGGTTCAGATGAGGTTCGACTTTAGGTTTGTCCTGAAGTTTGAATTCGGGCACGGATTCAAATTCGTTCGGGTTCAACATTAGGTTCTCCTTTGAGGTTCAACGAACTTGAACAAACCTCAATTTTTTATGGGGTTCGCCGAATTTCGAACCTCAAGCTTTAGGTTCGGCGAACCCTGTGACTTAGATCTTAATAGTTTTCACGATTAATGGGATTGCAACATTTTCATTGGATTCTATCACGTATGAGTGTATGTGATTGGCATTTAATCAAGAGAACCAAGCCCTTTATGTACCCCAATGTTGGTGGCGTTGATTGTTTAACTCCTTTGTCACGGCCTTAGCAAAAATGTGCTCTTCACTTAAATCAAAATCATTGATTAGCCATGTTAAGCTTTTTCTACCATATTTTAAGGTTTGGATTAGGTAGTTTCATGGGTTGTGTTGACTGGTGTCCCTAGAGGATCGAGGTAGAGCAAAGGCTAGACAAGAGGCAAAGGATGAAGGATGATACTAATGATGAGGATCCCAATATAAGGGATTGTGGAACATTGTTTGTCATTTAAATGTTCTTGCTCGTTTATTCATAATGCTTTCTTTCAAAGTTTCAATATAATCATTAATGTACTATGGATGGGATTTCTAACTTAATAATAATGTAGTATTCATCTACAAGTAGCACAAATATGCATGTTTTCATATATTATGCAACTAATTTGGCATTCTGCATGTTTTTTTTAATATAAATGCATTAGAATATATGAAAAAATATATATAAAAAATGCTCCCGAGACTCTCCACTACTGAGGTTTTTTGGGAAATGGCGCTCCTAGTGCTCCTTCTTTGCTCCACTCTTTGGCAACCTTGGGTCATACTAAGAGGGGGAGGAAAGTTCATTGATCAACATGATAGCAGGGGGAGGTGATCCTTCTGTTATTCCACAACTTTTGATCTTTGATTAGCTTCAATCCTTTGGGAGTGCTCTTTGTTGGGTGTGTCCATAGCTAAGGGAGCCATACTCCTCCATGTTGCATGTGCTCTCCTTCTCTTCAGATGAGGAGGTTGCTCAGCAGGACATTCTTTGTGGCAACAAAGCCTTGGAGAATGGATACTAAAAGCTAGGAATCTCTTGCACAGTCAATTTTGGAGGTAATTCCTAATGCAATCTGCAGTCTCTCAAAAATAGTTGTGGCTTCTGCTATGTTGTTAGTGTTGATGTTTCTGGTAGCTGTGGGAGGTATTCACCTTCGAGTCAACCTTTCTTATAGGAGAAGATGCCAAGACGTCAGAGGATAACCATTGAAAGAATTAATGAAGCCCCATAAGAAATCTATTGCTCTGGAAGTCAAGTCGGCCTAGCAAAAAAAGATAAAGTAAATGTATTTTCCAGAAAGGACAAGTCGGCTCCACTGGAAAAAGTTCACTGGTCAGTTAAGTATAAATAAGGGAGGTGCCCTTCTCATTTGACACACTCTCCACTCTGAAAAGTGTCCAAGTCTAAGTGCAAGCTACAACTGCTACATTCCAATGAAGGAAGGAAGGCGCACGACTAGTTGGGGTATTTCTCTGAGCCTTAGTGGTGCGCTAGGGTTTACATTGTTGAGTTCTCTCCTTGCTAAGATAAGTATTGCTAGATTCTTTCTTATTGGTTTTCTCTAGTGAATAGAGCTTGTTCTTGGTTATTCTGTCTTTGGCATGGATCTTCTCTATAAGAAAAGGTGTTGGGTTTTCTCCCCTTGTGTAGAAGGGTTTCCCGGGATAACTACTATGCTCTGCTCGTGGGTGGCACTTGAGGATGCCTATGGTTGGGTGGAAATGAAAGAACATTGCCTATTGAAAAACGAGCAGTCCCATAATTTTGTTTTGTAATTTGTGCTTGGTTAATCTTCTTGAGATCCTAGTTATTCACTGCTATTGTGAACTAGTCTAGTATTTAGAAAATTCAACATGGTATCAAAGCAGTGTTCCTGAAGAAGCCATTGCACAAGTTTCTTGAGCACCGCTTCTGCTAGCCGCTACCTTCTTGATGCAGTTCTGCAACTGCACTTGTGACTGCNTTGCTAAGATAAGTATTGCTAGATTCTTTCTTATTGGTTTTCTCTAGTGAATAGAGCTTGTTCTTGGTTATTCTGTCTTTGGCATGGATCTTCTCTATAAGAAAAGGTGTTGGGTTTTCTCCCCTTGTGTAGAAGGGTTTCCCAGGATAACTACTATGCTCTGCTCGTGGGTGGCACTTGAGGATGCCTATGGTTGGGTGGAAATGAAAGAACATTGCCTATTGAAAAACGAGCAGTCCCATAATTTTGTTTTGTAATTTGTGCTTGGTTAATCTTCTTGAGATCCTAGTTATTCACTGCTATTGTGAACTAGTCTAGTATTTAGAAAATTCAACATGGTATCAGAGCAGTGTTCCTGAAGAAGCCATTGCACAAGTTTCTTGAGCACCGCTTCT
>SNQJ01S0003633.1:40896-54177 GCA_010110895.2 Picea sitchensis
CTTCATCTATGCATTCTCATCAAGGACAATACATATTATATTATATAAATCATCAGTCAATCAATCCTTTGACATCAATCAATCACTTGACATCAATCAATCAAACCATTGGCATCAATGACAACATGATCCAACAAGTGTAGTATTTCCTTCTCACAATTAGGTCTTGGATTGTGGTCTAATCCTACACTTTCCATAATGAGATCATTGGGGAAGAAGTGTTCATAGAGCAACCTCAGGGATTTGAAGTAACTGGGAATGAATCTCATGTTTGTTTTCCAATGAACACCTTGAGTCAGTTCATGGTGGAGCAAAGGTAGGATCATTGGGTAGCAACAAAACATGTGTTGAGGTATTTGAGGGGCACAGTGGAGTATGGTCGGAGATATCTTGAAGATGGTGAAGTGAAGTTGCAAGGGTATTTAGACTAAGATTGAGTAGGTATTAAAGTAGACAAGAAGAGCACCTCTTGGTGATACTTTAGCTTGGGATCAACAATGATATCTTGGTTCATCAAGAAGCAAACTTTTGTGGCACTTAGCTCAGTGAAAAGCAGAGATCACTTCATAGGAGACGGGATTCCAACGTGAGTAATGAAGCTCCAATATATTCCCACGGATCAGCAGGTCGCTGATAATTTGACCAAGCTCTTGGCAAAAGGGAAGTTTGAGGCATTCAGAGATAGACTTGGATTGCTGCAGAATTCATTCCTCGCTAAGAGAGAGTGTTTATAATTATAGCTCGAACCACAAGTTGAGTGTGAACATGCGAGAAGTAGTTTGAGATATTTTTGAAAAGTAATTCCATTTTGTAATTCACTTCAGTAAAAAAGTGAAAGTCTTTTATTTAACAGTTGAGTCTAAAAAGTGTATTTCATGCATGCATGACTTAGACTAGGAGTAGTCTCAAAAATAGATTAGGGTTTTGGTCTCAGCGAAAAGTATAAAGATAGGTCAAGATAGAGAGTTCACACACACACACACACGAACAATTGAGCAGGTTGAGCGACTGAGAGAGAGAGCAAGGATTTAGGCAGAAGCAAATCCGGGCAGCGGGCAGCAGTCCGTACAAGTGCTGTACAGTTCTGTACAGGGGTATGGAACAGTTCCATATAGTCACACTGAAGTCCATACAGTCGTATGGACAGGCCATATAGGCTATCCAGCAGGCCATACAGCAGTTTTCCGCTATTTTCTGGTTTTTCCAGCAGGCTGTACCTCTCAAGCAGGCTGTACAATCTCAGTTCAGGGTGATTTCAGTAACAGTGTAGCTGCTGGTTTTAAGCAGCTTGTGGAGGTTTCCTTGTATGTTTTTTGAAGGAATGAAAAGTTGATTTGAAGGAGTAATTGCTTTTGTATGTGTGAAATTGATTTTATGCTTCCGCTATTTAATTTTCAGCTATTGTGTGATTGATGCTATGGTTTGAATTTAATTTCAGCATTAATTAAATTCAGCAATTACTTGTTTAATAGAGATCATAAGGACTTTAGTCACCTAGGGCTTGGATTTTTCACACCTATTACCCCTCTCATGAACTTCTTAAACTTTATCTTTTGTTTTTATGAGATCATTGCTGAATTCACAATTTATCCAATTAGCTGCATTAAAAAATTGGTCAATTCATCATAATTTTGCCTATATTTTTAATCCCTGAGAATAAATTTTTGGGCCCTTTAAAATTGTCAATAAAAGACTTCAAATACTTCATCTCAAACATCAACTGCTGTTCAGCCATGCATTACTTCACATTAAGTCGGACCATCTCCTTTATTTTACAACACTTCATTAATGAATAAAATATAAACAAAGCAACATTTAAGAAACTGAAATCTTCCAAAACAACATAAGCTCCTTCTGATTTAGCCTATCAACTTGAGAGTCTTGATGATGTAGCCTATTCTGATTTGACTTATAAATTTATTAAGAAATAGAAAACTTTATTTTGATCACTGCTAGTCAAACCTGTTGTTCCGCTTGTGTCCTCTCTTTGTTTTTTATTTCTCCTGTACTTTTCCAATTCTGTGTGTGATATATCTAGTCTTTCACGTCTGTCCAATGGGTGCCTTTCGCTGTATCTCCTTTGCCTGGTCCGATTCTCTGTCTGTCACATCTTTAACATCCAGTCTGTCTAACATCGTTGTATTTCTCCCTTGTTTTTGTTCCGTTTATCTCTAGTTCATATTCTGCACCTCCACCACATTTTTTTGTTCTCTGCTGTTTTATTTTTTTCTTTTGTTTATTTTCCTCATCATTTTTCTCCAAGATCAATTGCATACACAGAATAGGCAATACGGATTAGTCACTCTTGCACAATTAAGAACACCCAAATCTGCAAATATGCGTGTCCTAAATATTATTTCAACTTTGTCATTAGTCAATCACAAACAACTATATGTTTGTTTGATTCACAGTCTCACACTAAATTTATTTACAGCCACAGGCAAGCCGAATGGAAAGGAACCCACCTGTAACTTCATACTTGATGGTATATATTTTTTTTCCATGTAATGCATTTCCCAGGGAAACCCACCAGGTACTTCCCCTCATTCCGAGGATCATACCCAGGGTAAACCAGATTCTTCAGGGGTGAATGTCAGGTCATCAATCAACAATTGGCTAGTGAAGAGAGCAAGCATGTCACAGAATGGGATTTGAACTCAGGTGGAGGAGGATAACTTCCCTCTCAGCCACTTGAGCTATACCCAATTGACCTACGTGATGGTATATATATATCCATGCACATGTATATAATATTTCTACAATCCCAAGAATAAAAAGTGCCTTAGAAAGCACCCATCTACAACTGAACCATGAAAAAGATTATCTAAACAGCGGCTCTACTGAATGGAATTTTCCAAAGCAGCAGCTCTTCAGAAATTTCTCAAAAGGGACATTTTTGCAGGTTTGTTTCACAGGGCATTCATCTGATTCTTCATATTCACAGGATTTGTAATACTTCTCTGTATAGTCTTCTTTATTATTCTCATCATTAAGATAACTATAATCAGAAGAAAAAATGTATCACTCCATTGATCAATCAGTTCATTCTCACAATACTTACAACTGTTGTCAGAATCAGATTCAAAAATTCACAAACCTGAAAATTTCCTAGCTCAGACAAATATGTTACTGGTACACTTCTTTGAGAGTGACATCATATTATAGACACCAAAGTTTTATTGCAATCCGACTAGTAAAGTACACAAGTCATATTTTTATGCATACCAGTGAAACATCATTAAGAAACTTTATCAAACAGCACTGGGACTGGATGGTAGATTCTCCAACGGTAAATTTTTTAAGATTATCTTCAAATTACATTCCAATCGTTGTGATATCACAGCTTCAGATCACCTTTCTCAAACTCATGGTGCATATTCAATAATATACGATCTAAACAATTACCAAATTAACACCAATTTAATGCACATGATGCACAGTGATATGAGAAATAAATTAATTTGTATTATATTACAATGGAATACAATTCCCTCGAATCTAAATCCATAAACATTGTACATAAATAGGAGTTCTAATGGTGTCTCACCTTTCAAACCTCCATACCCTTACCTCTTCCACTTCTATATGTGACTCATCCTTTTTCTCCTAATTTTTTGCCTTCTCTCTTCCGTGTCTTTACAAGCATGCATTGCATTGTAGCACTCCAAAACATTTAGGGATAGACATCACATATTCCAATAATACTAAGGTTGGCCTTGTCAAATTAACTCCTGCTTCTGTACTTAAGTTGGCCCAACTTTCTAAGATCAGTGCCCTTTCTGTTTTGAGAAGGATAGCAGCCTTTGAACACAGTAAAGGTGCATAATCAGATGCTATTTCTTCTCTTATTCAGAAGCTATTTCCTCAAAAGGACATATGTCAACAGTTTATCCAGGTTACATATCTCGCTCCCCCCAAGCCTCTTGGACACGAGATTGCCTTCTACTCTGAGCATTTTTTACCAATAATATGCATGGATGCATCCCCTGATACATATTTTCTGTGGAAACACTGTACCTGGGATGCTGGGGACATCCTGGGTACATCCTAGAAGTACATGGTAGGGGATGCAGCTGGGTACATTTGTGTGCCAATGTTTGAAGCCTCCCGCAAATGAGCATGTCTAGAAGTACCCTGTCAGTTGGTGTACTTCTGGGCATCCCCACTGCAGGTGTGTCATTTTAAGTGAATGAAAAAGAAAAGCTACAAAAATTTTAAATTTAATTTTCCCCACTCATACCTAGTGCATCCTACCAGTGTGTTTGCACGGTATTAACCCTGACAGAAAGCCTAAATGAAAATAAAATGTTATTTCAAAGATTGATTGCTGGTGCTGAGAAGTGGCTGGAAACATGGTGGTTGAGACTCTATAACAGCCTCTGGCTCTCCCTAATACTTTCCTGCTTCCATTTTCACTGGCTTGATACTTTCGTTTTTCCCTTGTTCCTTGTTTGCAAGAGGTTTTTACCATACAGCTACAGGTCTCAGCCTGAGTTCTTCCCCTCTCTTCGTCTTGTTGCACTATGACATGAACAATGTCAAGTTTTTCCTATTTCTGTGTGGCTGTTCATATGTTGGGTTTGAGAGCAAGTCTGCCTATATGTTTCCATCAGTCTCCCTATCTCACCTGACATTCAGAATCATATCCTTCACTGCTCAGGCTACTTGTTGCAGCTTGAAGATTGTGTCTGTTGACCACCTCTATCCTAGCACATTCACCATTTTGAATTTGGTTTATCTGTGTTGAGGATTTGTCAACTAAGTCTGCAGCAGTTAATTCCTGTACTTCACTTGCCCATGAGTAGCAGTTGAGGTCAATACTTCCTCCTCTTTGCCCAATTCTATATCAGCCCTAGTGTTGGCTACAGCATCTGCCATGACATTGCCTGATCTCCTTATTTGCTGGAAATAGATTTTCTTGAAGAGTTTAAATGCAGTTTCAATCTCCATCAAGGGAGTGAGCAACCTTCAGTTGGTGCCCGTGAGGGCCATTGGGTTGAATTTTTATCTTTTCCAGCTTTCCAATGAAAAGGGTGGATTCTCCTTCCACCTCAATTTGCTGCAGACCTGCTTTTTGTGCTAATTCAATCTCTTTCACTGTCACGATATCAGCTGTATTATCCTATGTCCTGAGCAAAGCAAGCTATAATCCAACCTTGAAAGCCTCTTAGGATTCCTTCTGTCCCTCCTCTTCCTTGGTTACCCAAGGAGGTGCCTTCAAAGTTTAATTCAAAATAAGCCCCCGAATGGTTTTTTCCAAGTAGTGATGGACTTCTCCCTCCCAGAGTTCTGTAATTCTCTTCTTTTCAGGTTTCCAGGGTTTACTCCCCAAGCTAGTATTTTTTTACTCTTCTAATCCTGATGCCAGGTTTTACTCCCTCCAAGATTTAGATTCAATGGTTTCTGCTACATTCTTGTCAATTTTCCCCAGTACTTGACATCAGCTCTTCTCATTTCAGAATATTCTCTGGTTTCCTTCTGGGAATATATTCTAAATCACCATTCCCGGGATTATCTGCCACAGTTGATTTATAGTCAGTCTGTTTTGGGCCAATCTCTCACAAGGTCTTGAAGGTCTTTTGATTAATCCTCAGACCTTCTCATTCTGTTTGACTGTTTCCCATAAATTCCTTGCAGTCTCACAGAGCATGAATAGGTGTTCGCTTGTTTCCCTATTACACACTCCACATTGGCATGATCCCTGAATGCCTTGTTTTTGGAGATCATCCCAAGTAAGAATTTTCCCTTTCCCATTTATCCATGAGAATGCTGCAATTTTCTGCCACAGTTGATTTATAGTCAGTCTGTTTTGGGCCAATCTCTCACAAGGTCTTGAAGGTCTTTTGATTAATCCTCAGACCTTCTCATTCTGTTTGACTGTTTCCCATAAATTCCTTGCAGTCTCACAGAACATGAATAGGTGTTCGCTTGTTTCCCTATTACACACTCCACATTGGCATGATCCCTGAATGCCTTGTTTTTGGAGATCATCCCAAGTAAGAATTTTCCCTTTCCCATTTATCCATGAGAATGCTGCAATTTTTGGCCATGGGTCTGGATTCCAGGCTTTTCCCCATAGATTGACTTTTGTTCCTGCTTGGAGATATGTGTAAGAGTCAAATCTAGCAATTCCTTGTCCATCAGAAGGTCTACAGAACTGTTTCCCGGACATTGTTGACCAGTCACCATTCTAGACAAAGTAAATGAGGTGGCTTACAAGATATAATTGCCACCATGGGTCAAAAATTAAAATGCATCTACTAATGAAATCAACCAGGATCGAAGTGAAGGGCTGCAGCTGGGCTAGGGTTATTGCCAACTGCTCTCAACCCTGTGCCCCTCATATCTTGCAAACCAATGGGAAGAAGGAAGGCTCTGCTGCCTTCCCTCCTGCTGCTGGACTTGGGTCTCCTGTCAAGCTCAATGACGATCGAGCAGGCCACGTTCGCCCCCCTTTTGCCCCTGGTTGAGCCTCCTTTGTCTTTGTTTGGTGGGTCACAGCTTGCTGCAAGCTTTGATGGGAGGGTGCTGCCATCTCCTCTGGGGTCTTCTGCTGCCACTCGAGACTGCCAGGCATCAGTGGCTGCTCCTAAGCAACAACCCAAAGTTGCACCTTCTCCTTCTGCTAGAGAGCCGATGTCTGCATCAGGCAACAGAATCCTGCACTCTCCTTTAAGGATACCGTACTCAATACTAGCTTTGCTTTAGCACTGGGAGATCAACGTACTCTTCCTCAACATTACGTGTGGACAAGGCAACATGCTACACTTTTTGGTGGATTGGGTTGAATAAGAGATCGAGTGTCTTAAGGCCCATGAGGTGATCTACCGATTTAACGCTCTCTGGCCTGCATTGAAACAACTGCAAACTTGGATCCTGGGGATCATTTTTCATGAAAGCTTTGTCCATTTGCCCTGTTACTAAGGGTTTATTCTCCTTGGTTTTGACTCTGATGATGAGTGGCTGGAAGTGATGATGCATGGCCTGTGGTTTATGGGGATCACAGGCCTCTTCATGAAACCATGGCACCCAGACTTTAACCATACTGTCGAAATCTAAACCATGGTGCTGCTTTGGGTTAGGCTGTTGAACCTTCCACTGGAATTCTGGAAACCCTAGACCATGGCAACCATTGGCGATGGATTGGGATTCTAAGTTTGTCTCAGCAAAGCTACAGTACATAAATATTCTATATTTGCTAGCTTTTGCATCTATGTAGAGCTGGGAAGGGGGCTGCAAGATCAAGTAATCTTAAGGTATGGTGAGTGCAGTTGGACTTAAGTTGTGGATTATGAACACATATCTTTCCATTGCACGGTTTTCCTTGAGCATGTGAATTTAGCGGCTTTCTGTCCACAGGCAAAGGGTCCTAAACAGTCCGTTGGCAGAGATAGGGCTCCTTCTTGGTGAAAGAGTTTGGAAAGCATGCACAACAGGGCAAAGCCCTCCTCTTCCCCTGCCAGGACCTCAAGTGTGCCGTCTTCTGCCATTTTTGTGCCCCTGCTGCTTCTCCATCTGGTACTCTGCAGCTCTCTGTGGTTCGCTCTAGTGTCTCAGAGTCGCCTACTGTACCTTCATGTGCTCCAACAGTGCCCAGCCCCCTCCTTTGGATCCAGTAAAAGGCACCATGAGTTGGATTTCTCTGATCAGGAGAATGCTTCCGGTGTTAATCTAATTGAGGATTGTTTACAATTGATGATTATTGAGGTTCATGATGCCCTCGCAGGTGAAAAATGGACAGAGGTCAAGAAGCAGAAAGGCAGAAAGACAAATCGGAGGAAGCATGAGCTCCTGGTATGCTGTTGAATAGTTTAGAGCTGTAGCTGTTGAATAGTTTAGAGCTGCAGTCCATAGTTGTTTTAGACATTATGATAGTGGGTGTTCAGACATCTGTCAGCCTGTGTCCATTTAGTTTTTGATCTTGCTTGTGGAGGCTGCATGGACAGCCGGGCTTTTTTGTATTAAAGCTTGTACAGATTGCTATTAATAGAGTTTATGGGAAGTTTTACTCAAAAAGAATCCATTTACTCTTTCATGTAAACTTAAAGCAAGTTTTATCCAGATACAATTTATACATGGTCAAGTAATAGAACAAGGTATGTGAATGTGGAAACAAAACACAAAGTACATGATCTAGTAAGAATACTATACCAGAGAACTAGGAAACTATATCACAGAGATAAAGGGTTAATAGCATGATCCAACAAACCGATTGAAGAATCCACTTGGGAGTAAACGACTTACAATTCAAGACTCACCAGAAACAATGTCTCCCAAGGTGTGGATGGGAGAGTTGGTATGTCCCAACAAGAAACAATTGAAGTAAAAAAATAGTAAAATACATCTTTAATATTCCAAAGGACAGCTAAACACTAGAGAAAGAACAAATATTTCTATAAGATAAATACAAATATTTAATGAAGAAGTACAACCTAGTTTAGATAGCTGGCCTTCGTTTAGTGGACACTATGTTAGCACACTTTTTCACTCTCCAATCAGATCTGATATAGGTGTAAAATCAGTGATGGAAAAGTGGCTAATTCAAGGAGAGAATGCCCATAGTGTCACTAACAAACCTCCTCTCTGTTTGGATTGGTGCGTACCAACCTCAGGGGGGAGTCCCTAGTACCTCGCTGCTGATTTGGGTCTGGTTTTCTGCAAAAGAAACACAAAAAACAGCAGCCAACTTGTCTTGGAAAGTGTGTCAAACTGCCCAAGACGTTAGGAAAAGATATAGTATAATCACTTGGAAGGATCCCTGCAGTGTTAGTGTGAGAAAGATGAATAGAAAGAGGAAAATAAAACCACTTAAAAGATCAAAATTAATCACAATAAGAGGCTATGCGCTACTAATCAATGCACAAAGTAAAGACACAATATAGACAAAAAATGAAAGCTCGATACAAGCACAACACTTCTTTATTAATGGCTTGCCAGAGGGCTGAATGCACCACAGTAGACAAGCACAAAAACCGGTACAATGGTTATCCTCACACAAAGAAAGAGTAGCTAGACTATAGAGAGAGAGAGAGAGAGAGAGAGAGAGAGAGAGTATGTATGCTGCTGCTGCAAATATCCAACCCTGAACAATGAAGAAAACACTCCAATATATAGGCTAGTGAGGGCGCACTTCCCAATAAGGCACAAGAGGGTGCACATGTAGATAAAGATGGAAAGTAGATGCATGGGAGAGAAGCATGAGTGAGGAGAGGTAGTGCGCATGGAAAAGAGAGAGTTATGTGCACACGTGGGAGGGTTTAGGAATAGATGAAAGGTGTAGTTAAGTGGAGAAAGGAGGTGCACTATGGGAGTTGCATCCTAAAAGATAGGGAAGAGGGCACGCAAGTGGAAAAAGGGACGAGGAAGGCACATGAATGGAGAGGAAAGAGAGTGAAGGATGCGCATTAAATGACTCATGCGCTAGAAATAGGGAGAAGAGAAGACTAGATAGGTGGTGCATGGAGGGATGAGAGTGGAGTGAGCTAAGAGAAGTGCGCCACACTTGTGAGAGAAAGAGAAGGAAAGCAAGGCACACATGAGAGTGGGGAGATAGTTAGTGAGGGAGGAAAGCATGCGCTAGGGTTTAAAGAAGGATGAGAGGTGCATGGAGGGAGAAAATAGAAGGGGATAGCGCACGAAGGGGGCTAAATATGGAGGAGGGAGTCATGCGCTAGCTAAGAGAGTGAATATGCCCTACTAAATAGAGGGAGTTATAACACATGAGTTTAAAAGAATTTAATTCATGGAAAGTGAAGTAACGACAAGTGAAGTGAGGGATAAGTAAGTTAGGCTTTAATTATCCCAATAATGCCCAAATAAATGTGCCACGCCATCCACACGCCTCGCTCATTATTTACTTTTTAATTAATTGCTTTATTCCTTGGAAAGTGCATCCCCTTCATCAATTAAGCCATCAACTACCACATGCCACACTATCACACTACCACTTGTCGGAATCTGACCCTACCACTTGTCACCTTTAGAGGCGACCACCCCTACTATAAATAGAAACTGTTAAAAATAGGGGTCCAACCCTAAAAAATAGGAAATTGAGAAATATGTCCAGGATGACTAGGAGACCACCGTCATATGTCAAATGTCTAAAAATAGACACTACTAAAAATAGAATCTCATCACATGTCAATGATACCATACTCATCAGACTCAATTTTCCTAGAGGATTCCAAATATGTGATCAGATTTGACATGCGAACCCTGATGCTCCACCTGCTAAAAATAGAAATACTGACAAGTCAACTCGGAAAAAGGTCCAATAGACTTAGAATGTCTCAAGGATCAATACTGTATGCTCAAAATCCTGGTCTGAGGCCTGGGGTTGAACCTGCTAAAATAGAAAGTACCTGCATGATCCCCAGACGAAGTGTCATCTGACTTAGAATCATGCAAGGACCAATACTATATGCTCAAAACTGTCATATGAGTCTCCAGTCACTGTCTCCTAAAAAGTAGGGCACCTGCTAAAAATAACAATCTCTCTCAAATCCATGTGAAACTATGCTAGTTTTATCTTTGAAACTAAAAAAGCCACAAACCAGTCCTGTACCTATCTCTGATGTGTAATGTTACCAAGTAGAGTTGCCAGGAACTTAAGGGTTTTTTGCTTGTTTATGTGATGTTGTTTGTTGAATATTTTTGCAAGTTGTTTTCCCATAGTTGCATTGGAGTTGCTTCTAAGGGTTTTATAGCATATAGATGATACATATGAAACAACAAGATACAAGAGAATAACACAATAAAATAGCCACAAACTTAAGATTTGACCTTTATTTATTATATAAGCTGACCTCCATGCAAGATATATATAGATCTGGAAAATATAGATGAGATATAGAAGCTATGGATGAAGATGCCTCCAAATACAAATAAAGAGAGAGTTGTGAGTCCTCCTAGACTTCCATTAGCAGCATATAAGTCTGGACAAGATCAATTTCTTTCCCTTCTTTAAACTGGCACCTAGATCTGGCTGAGTTGCGCACCACCTGGCTAAAGAATCCCTGAGAAATTCGGCCTCCAAACCTTCGAAAATTACTGTAAAATTGTAGATCTGGGGTTCATCAACACATATGATGAGGTTCCTCAGCTATACCCAAAGATCTGACCCTCAAACTCACTGAATCACTAAGAGACAATGTGCCCTCCTTCAGAAATTTGCCCCAGTGCAATAATAAATTAATATGCAGAGAAATCTTCTCCCAAATGGATGAGAAATGGTGCTCAAAGACCAATAAACACAATTGAAGCAAGATACTCTTCAGATCTCCAATATCTTGGACAAATCGAACCCTTCTTCCTCTTACAATGTGCCCCTTTCCTGCAGAAAACCTCTAGATCTACGCCTCTTCTCCAAAAACACCTATTGAAACTGAGTAGAACTTAATAGAATGGCGAGGGTGGGATATTTCACCACCTTGACCAAACTTGGATCAGGAACGGAGGAATCTTTCACCACCTTGTTGATCTCTAGGGTTTGTTTACTCAAAACTGTAATGATCCCAAGCCATTATGCCATGATCATCACGGTTTTGGGTGTCTTTAAAATCTTTTTCTGGTTGTAGTATTTCGTCAAACACTTTGCTTATGGTTACGATTAGGGTTTTACTGATGTGTTTATATGTGTGTTGCAGCAAATAACAAGAAGATACAATCATGGAACATACCTCCACCATATGCAATATGATAGACAAGCCAAAACATCCCAAATATGATTTTATTCATGAAATAGAGGAACTTGCTACAATGAAGATGCCAATTTGGAATGCTCAACAGATGGCTCGAAGATAGAAGTATGAGCTGCTACAAAAAGCTCACGATAATACAAAATAAGCCTCCAAAGGCTGGATAAGAGATGAAGACCAATGCCAAGGTAGATCTGGCCGTATGAAGTGCATAAACCCTAACTGGATGATGCCACGTCTTGCTGGAATGCTGAAGCTCCTCAACAATTCGGCCCTGCTGCCAAATGTGTCCAATCACCCCAAGAAAGATGCCAAACGATAGATCGGGTGATGGCAAGAACAACCCAGGTGCCCGAATATGCAAGATCCCTCTCAAACCCTATGGATCTGAATCTCCTCCAATGTGTGGTGTGCCCTCCTGGATGGATGAAACCCTAATAATTCGGCCTCTCTCCTAGAGACCTCCAATGGCTCCACAAATCAGCTAGAATGATAGATCGGGACGTTGCAATGGAAACCCAAGTGCTCAAATCATCGAAGGACCTGCTAGACCCTTAGATCTAGCCACCCTCCAAGAAATGGTGCACCCTCCTCTTGGGAAATCGTCCCAATCTCAATACAAATAAACCCTCTGTTGAAATACCTCCGGAAACAACCAAGAATGATGCCAAGACACCTGCAAGGAAAACCCAATACCTGGAATTCCCAAAATCTCTTCTCCTCAGCTAGAATGAATCCTCCCTCAATGGATGGTGCGCTCCTGTTGCTGGAAACCCTCAATTGGTGCGCCCTCTCTCTATCTTCACATGTAACTGATGTAGAATCCTCCTGCAACTGAGTAGATCTGGAACTAGAATGGTGTGGGAGCGTATTGCATCTCCGAGACCAAGCTTGGGACAAGCTAGGTGGAATCTTTCACCACCGAATTGTCCTCTAGGGTTTGTTAAGTCAAAACCCTCAAAATCCTCAATGCTGGGCTCACTAGCTAAAATCCAGATATCAAAAGATGATCATACATGAATGAATGAGTAGAGGCCCTTGCCTTCCCTTTATACTTTTTGGCTCCTCTTGCCCCTCCAAAGTGACTTTCATTTTATTAATATTTAATTAATTAATTAAATCACTTTAATTAATTAATTAACCTTTTTACCTGTGAAAAGCGCCTTATCTCTCCTTGTGGCTTCCCTGGCCACTGAAAGTCACTTCTAGCCATCCCATTCTGTAGTGTTGCTCCTCCCGATTCCAATGAGCTATTACACTTAGAGGTTCCTCCAAGTAATGTGCCCAAAATGACCTCTTAAGTGAATTTAATTGACTTATAGCTCAAAATAGTTAAAATCATGGAAATCATCGGAATGCAATGGAACCAAAGCCAACCTGTGCAGAATGGCTCATAATGATGAGATATGATGAGAAATGCAAGCTGGACCTCACAATGCCTCTCAATAACCCCTGTACTCGTTATAACCACCCATCTGGCTACTCTGGTCATCATAAACCTCTGCACTGTGATGATGTCCCAAAGTGGGGACATTACAGTCCTCCCTGCTAGAAAATTGCTTGTCCTCAAGCAATAACCAAATCC
>SNQJ01S0003633.1:84785-95676 GCA_010110895.2 Picea sitchensis
GTTGAATTTTGAATGGGACCTAAAATTCTACTTTCTCCATATGAAGTCCAATGTGGTTGGAAACACTCTCAAACATCCTGAAACAATTAATGGTAATGTTAAAATTTTAAGTAAAAGGATGAAAATGAAAGTTAAAGGAGAATATTAAAATTTTAAGTAAAATGATGAAAATGAAAGTTAAAGGAGAATATTACCATTAATTACTAGGGCGGGTGAAATGGAGGGGGTGGGGACCTCTTTAAAAAGAATTAGTAAGGCAAAATAATCTTTAGTTGCACACTGAAACTCCTCACAGCTGAAACCTGCATGAGAAAACATGAGTCGGGGTCCCTTTCTGAGCAGGTCACGTGTCCTATTTTCTGGACACGCTTGTCTTGTGAACATGACACGTTCTAAACGCGTATCCAACACGTGTCCTACTGTTTCGTGTCTGACACGCAGGATACGTGACACGAGGGGGGGTTTGGACGTGTCAGGTGACTTAGACGCAGACTGATTGTTTGATTCGTTTATTCATGGCCCGATGATTTGTCAGTTGTCTAATCATTTGTCAGTGTTAAAAACTTTGTTTCTCCAATAATTTGTCAGTTGTCTAATAAGATAACAATATTAAACAATATTAAACAATATTAAACATTGATTTTTTTATGGCAAAAGTATGTAGCAAGCTTTAAAACCTAATCCGCTGTATTAAGTAATGAAATCTCATATCTAAGAAGATATTTTTTTTTATGGTTTCACCATGTGGAGACTTAATGTTCAATGTGCCTATTGTTAACAAAGTGGGCTACCTTTAGTTGAGATGCCAAAACCGAGGGTAAACCGAGTGATAGGGTATATGTTCCGTCAAAACCACGTAGTAAAGTTACTCTGCGTAGAACAAACGACCTAAGCTCATTTAAGACTGATACACTATAAGTTGAACAGAGATCATGGGCTTTGGAGGATTGAACTTAGTTTTCTATGAAGAAAGCTCACTTGATTCACCTCTTTACAATGGATTGAACTTAGCTTTTTACGAAGAAAGCTCACTTGATTCACCTCTTTACAGTGGACTGAACTTATCTTTTTACGAAGAAAGCTCACTGGATTCACCTCTTGACAGTACCATGTTCTAGTTAGCTTATTTTAGTTGTCTTGTAAAAAACTATTTTGTTTTGACCGTGTTCAAGATAGCTTATTATAGTTGTTTTGCCTCCAACATATGAATGAGGTTTATATTAATACCAAAATTCTACAATGCATGAAGTGATAAACCTGTGTCACAATTAATGTTATAGGCAAAGATGCTGGAGGGTATCAACGTGAAATAGGATATGATACAGGGCAAATGTTATAGGAAGGTGTCTGGATTAAGATATGATGCATGACAAATGTTATCGCGGGCGAGGCAGGAGAGTAATAATGTGAAGTTAGGATATGAAATTTTTAATGCCAATGATCAGGAGAGTAATAATGTGAAGTTAAGATATGAAATTGTTAATGCCAATGATCGGGACTTGTGAGACGTGGGCCTTTGTATTTGAAATATATAATGAAATGAGAACATGAATTAATAATTTTTTTTTATTAATGTAGATAGTGAAGCAATAAATTATGTATTATAATTCATTGTACATATTAAAATTTTACATTTAAAATGTATACATTTTTATAAAATAAAATTGATAACAATAATTTGGACTTGTAAAGATATAAAACTTTGCATTTGAAATATGTGATAAAATGAAGATATGAACTAGTAAGATTTATATTTATATTATTGTAAATAGTGAAGCAATAAAATGTGTAATTGCACATGTTCAAATTTTGTTTCTGAAATAGGATTATTACATTTAAATCTTATTGTAAATAGTGAAGCAATAAAATGTGTGGTATAATCCATTGTATATAGCAATAAAATGTGTAATATAATCCATAGCATATAACAATAAAATGTGTAATATAATTCATTGCACATATTAAAATTTTGTTTTTGAAATAGGATTATTAACTTTAAATATGAATTATTGAATTCTTTTAAACTCCTTTTTGAGGAAATGTGATAATTTATTGCACTATTAAAATTTTATGTTTGAAATAAGATTATTACATTTAAATCTTATTGTAAATAGTGAAGCAATAAAATATGTAGTATAATCCATTGTATATAGCAATAAAATGTGCAGTATAATACATTGCATATAGCAATAAAAGGTGTAGTATAATACATTGCACATATTAAAAAAAAATCTTGAAATAAGATTATTACCTTTAAATATGAATTATTGAATTATTTTAAATCCTTTTCTGAATTTTTTTTGCAAAATTGATTCTTGAAAAATAGTTAAAATTTTTTACATATTAAAAAAAATGAATTTTATAGTTTATAAATTGGAAAAAAAAGATTATAGACATTTTTACATTTTAATAATATTTAAAATATCATAATTTGTTTTAAAAACTATTATTCAAAATATAAATTGTCTAATAAATGAGTATTGTATGTAATTTTTGTTATGAAATATCAAGTAGCATAGATCCATGCAAAGCTAATGATTATTGTGTGTCATTTTTGTGATGAGCTTAAAAATTGTATAAATTGAATTTGTGCAACTGTTAACAATATTAAATATTGGAGTTTGAAATATGTAAATTCCTATCTTGTAACCTTGAAGTCTATGTGAAAAGCTTGGTCTGGATGGTTATGTTCTAAATAATGTCTCACCAAGCACATTAGAACCCATGTTGTGAATAAATTAATATATTAAGCCAATCAAGTTAAGGCTTCCCTCACAATAAAACTAGGTTAGCTCATCTCCTTACTTGCATAATATGAAATATCATTGAGCAAGATTTTGTCACTCTATTCAATCAAAAGACATAGAAGTCTATGATCTATCAATGATAAAAGTCTCAACTTTATTGGTGAAGTACACATAATTTACAAAACATTGGGACTTGAGCATACACCTACATGGATATATGGAGAACAATTAGTCTAAATATGCAATACATTTTTGGTTTGAAATTAGGCATGAATCATTTTGGATTGATAGAATTGCAGATATCAAATGTTAACATTGCAAAATCAGGGTTTAGTAAGGGTATTCAAGGGTGTTGAATTCATTTTTACGTTTAAAAAAACAATTTCTTCAAATCCAAAATTGTGATCTAGAAAGATTGCTAGACCAAATTTTGGTAATGTTAAACCAAAAAATGTCAAAAACATAAAACATTTAGCCTTCTTGTATGAAGAATCTATAAGGGATGTCCAATTAACAAAACAAAAGAAACTCCAAACATGTATACATGGACATGTAGAATCTACAACTTGATCAACTTACAAAACACTCAAACTCTAGGTATATATTACATTGGAGAATTTATAAAAGCATTGGAACTCTAAACATGTCTACATTGGCATATGGAGAATGTACAAGTAAAATATATTATAAACTTGTTTCCTATGAAGAAATTAAAGACCTGAACACAAAATCTCTGTCACATGATTAATAAAAGTCAAATGTACCATTTATTTTTCCCAAGTCAAACATGGCATAACTGAAAATGTTTTTGATATTACTTACATTTTTCTTTTTCCACATTCATGACTTGCAATAGTGGAACCTCAATAACAAGCTAAGTTTGATGTTAAACATGATTATATATATATATATATATATATATATATATATATAAGATCCAAATCACTATACAGACTATGCCACATATATTTATGTCAATAGGTGTTTTTATTGTAAAGACTGCTATGAAAATTTGTCTATAAAACCAACTATCTATTGCCATTTGTTGATGTTCATTTGCTCATTATCTATGATGACAGTGGGTGAGTGTGTGCTCGGTCATTCATACTCGCCCTACATGCCTATCTAGTCATCAGTTCATGCACATTCCATCTATCTTGATCTTGTGTTGCTAGTGAGTTGTATTTGGTGCTTGACAATTTCCACTATTAAGAGTTCAATTGATTGTGATTTGAATATAATACAAAATGAATCAAACTAAGGCATGCTTCACTCTGCAAATATCTTACTTCTCTTTTGAATCATGCCCTTCTCCTTCAACACCAAAGAATCTAGGATATAATGGTTCTTCTAGTGGTCCAAAAAACAAAATCAAAGAAGGGAGTGTCTACTATTCAATAGTTACGTATCGGTGTTTCCGATTGCTTATAATTAATATGTGAGCAAAGAGTTATGAAATTAATTCAATGCATCTTGTTTGATGACTTGCATGGTCAATGATTTGTGGGGCGAATTGACAATTTAGGTGCTTCATCTCGACTACAAGGAGCATACTCTCATGCCTTTGTCGTTGCAACTCGATTCTCACAACAGGATTCAAATCCCATAGAAAAACGCCATCAAAAGTTTTGACAGACATAATGGCACTACTCAAGTTGCTCACCAAATTCTTCATGAAAGAGACTTTCCTAGAAGAGCCTTTTCATGTAGGTCAGTGTTCATTGTTACTAAGGCACCATCTAAGTGGTGGGAAGGCACATATGAACGCCCATAAAATGAAGTGGCCATTACAACAGAGGGCAAGAGCTTGCTCTATGCACGAGTGTTCCTTTGATATTGAGAGCTATGTTCTAGGGATTTTATTTCTCCATCATGTGAGCAAATGACAAACATTACACTACTAAAGCAAATGACAACCATGAGAATGTTTCATGTGTGGTTGAGGTTGCATTTATCGATATGTTTGCTTGACCATAAAAATTTGTGTTTACTTGAATTGAATCTTCCATGTTTGAACTTGCATTGCATGCAAGCATGTTTTGTGTTTCAAGCACAAACAATAAAGTAAAATGATAGTTGGTTATTGCTACACATTTGGGGATTAAAACTAATTAATTTAAAATGTGAAAAGCTTTGTTGTGCAATTACGACCTTTATTGTTTATTGCAACATATATATGTTTATTGAAATGACTTAAAATACAATCGACTAAATTTGCTTTAGGTTAGTGAAAAATATGTAAAAAATTACAAGCTTTCCAAAAGCATTTTGATGGGATATAATTCATCATCTCAACCTATTTTAAAAAATAAAAAATAAACAAAAATATAACTTTGAGTTTGATATGTCCTAAACTAGCACCCTAGTGGAAAGTCCAACCATGGATGATACCTTGAGGCAACAATATGAGAATTGCACCACTGTCACCTCAGTGCAATATCCCCTTCACTTTAGGCAAGCTCCAAAGGCTAAGTGGGGTATCCCTATCTATCAATAATAGATCTTAAATAAATCTCTTTAGTGAATTAGTACCATGCAAGCTTATGATTTACTTCATTGAATCCATAGTATGTATGGCAATGTAAAGCACAAGGATTTTAACAAGTGATTAAATGTATTAGGACAAGAATGCATGATCAACAACATAAAACCACAAACTATACACTTTAGAGAAAATAGTTAGGAGCTAGTGCATGTGTGTGCCAAATCTAGTGTAAAGATAAAACGAAAATATGACTTCATATTTGCATTAACATTATTACATTCCAAAAAATAAAACTTAGAATGGGATACTTGAAATAACCACTTTAAGCCATTGTAAGGCGATGGGAATGAAATCGGCTAGCAAAAATTGATGGTGTATTGTGTAGTATACCTAGGGAGATAATATGTGGCACCTAGGGAGGTACCCAATGGAAATGTGGTTATGTATTATTAGTAGAAGTACCCAATGGGAATGTAGTTATGTGTTATTAGTGGAGGCCATTAAATGTAATGTGGACTAGGTCCAATATAGTATTAAATAAGACCCACTATGGTAGTTAGATATATCAATATGAACATAATAAATGTGAGAAGACTTTCTAGAAGGTTCCTTCTCTAGAATATTCTTAGAGAGAATATAAGGAAGTGACGAGAAATGTAATAAGCATAGTGAAGAATATTGTGAAAGTATCAAGCATTGCTTGAGAGTGTTATCCTTCCATAAGGATTAATATATGGTGTTACCCTACCTCAAGGGTTTTGGTTATTTCTTGTGTTCGATATTTTGGTGAATGGTTTGGTTTATTATGGTTGAGATTAAGGGTTATTTCTGAAGTTATATTTTCAAATCTATTCAGGAACTTAACAAGTGGCATCAGAGCACTTTCTTCAACCACAAAAAAATCGTTTTCTATTTTTGTATATTTTTTCTGGAAGACAAAAGAGGGCCGCAAAATTTTGGAAAAATCCTGTAGGTTTTTTAGCGGAATTTGCAGACATTGGTTGTAGATTTGAGTTCCTCTCGGAAAAACAAACAATTTAAAAAAAAACATCATCTGAAACAGAGTCTGGGAAGTGAAGCTATCATCATTTTAAAATTTGTTAATTTTCAAGGTTTTTCCAATGGGCGACCATGCGATTTTGTTGATTTATGTAGCTGTTGCGGCCTAATTTTTCAAAACAAATTACAGATTTGAGTTCCTCGCAACTTCACCCAATTTAAAAAAAAAAAAAAAAAAAAAACGTCTGAATTGAAGCTCTGGAAATGAAGATATCGTTGATTTAAAATCAACCATTTTTCAAGTTTTTTGTGACGGTGACGAGACTGTTGAGCTCATAACTTTTGACAAGGTGCTCATATTGCTACCATATCAATGCCATTGGATAGTTCATTTTAAGAGTTTTCTTTTGGTATATTATCTATGGTGTTTCCAATGAATATTCGATTCCTCATGGAATTTCAATGGCAGTTGGAAGATTTTTGGATATAACTCAATAGAGAATTTCACATGGTGAGACAAGTGCTCAAGAGATCACACTTGCAACACAAGAGAGGTCTATTGTGTAGGGCATCATGGATGAATATAATCAGGAAGACTATGTTTGGTATGATTTTGAGGTCGATTGTGATGATTGATATATGGATAGTTGTCATTTTTTGAGGTCAGATTGTGATGATTGATATATGGATAGTTGCTTGCCTTTGGGATGACAACCACTTCCATCTTCTATTTAATGACTCTACTCCACCTTTACATTTATCTATCCCCGAGAGTACAAGAGCTCTCCTCGTGCATATTCTTCAATTTTATTATTCTTCGGTATTAGTGGATGAATTTTTGGTTGGTTCTACATATTTGAATCCACATGACCAGTGTACTGTGGGATCACTACTCAGCTTGGCTATGGTGGTTCTCGAGCATATTCAAGCAGGGAGTTCACATGAGCACTTGGAGGGACCCAAAGTTTACAGCAGGGTTGGACTACTTCAAAACATGGTGGCTCACATTCATAAGTACATCGTACCATGGTTCTCCAACCTACTTTAACATTATGGTCCACACTTATCCATGGGATATTGGTATATGGTTGTACACTCTCATAACAAACATTGAGGACAACGCTTTTATAAGGGATGGATTGTAGTGTAGTTAGAGAGGTAGTTGGGGGCGGGGAGCATAGGGTATATAGTGACTCCATAATAGTGGAGGTCATTCAATTTGCTAGTGGACTAGGTCCACTATATTATTAAATAAGTCCCACTTTGGTAGTTAGATATATTAGTGTGTATATAATAAATGTAAGTGGACTTATTAGTTGTCTCCATTTCTAGAAGGTTCCCTCCTCTAGAATGTTCTTAGTGGTTGGTAGAAATATATAAAGGGATCCAATTAATGTAATGGGATTCAAGAAGAAGTATTGTATTTGGAGCGTGTAGCTCATTAGAAAGTTTCCCCCTCAAAGAAGCCAGTAAACAAGAGAGAACCATTTCCATAATATAATCCATTGTATGGTGTTTCCCTACCTCAAGGGTTTTCATTAATAAAGTGGATCTTTCTTTTATATTGTTATTGGATCTATTGGAGTGATTTTGTATTCAAATCTTTGGTACTTAACAATTGGTATCAGAGCACTATCCTTGGCCAAAAAATGGAATAAATTTTTGGTTCTTTTTGTAGATTTCTTTTTAAACGAAAAAAAGGGCACGGTGCACTTCATATTAAATTTTGAAAACTTTTTAGCAAAACTTGCCAAAACAAATTGAATATTTGAATTCCTCTTAGAAAAACACACAATTTCAGGAAAAAAAAATAATAATAATAAAAAAAAATAATCAGTTGAAACAGAGTCCGGGAAGTAAAGTTATCAGCGTTTTAATTTTGACAAATATCTTGTGTTTTTCTGAAGAAAAAAAAAAAGTCGCACGATCTACACAGTAAGTTATTTATAAACCCTAGTTTTTGTTGAAGATTTATCTAAGCAAGATGTCTTTTAATGGAAAAGATGATGGCCCTAGTATTGAAGCATTCATAAAGTTCCACAAATCATTATGGAAAGAGAAGTGGAATTCTCACATACATTACAGTTTCACAAAAGATGCTAGAACATGGTGGAAATCAGATGATGGGAAGTTATGATGAAGAAATGGAAAATTTAATTTTAGATAGGTGGTCTCATGTTAAAAAATGGGATAAAGATAACACCAATGGTTTATTTTCACGTGGCAATTCTATATTACAGGTTCATGGTTGTATTAACAAAAAAAAAATTATTGTTTCTATTGATTCTAGTTGCCAGCAAAATTTTATCAATGTTCAGTTGGTTAATAGATTGCAAGTTACTGGAAAGAATATTCAAAACAAACAGGTTGACAGTGAAGATATTTAAATCTTTAAAGATTTGAAGATTACCATGGATAAATATGTGTTGCATTTAGATTTTTATGCTATACATATGAATGATGTGGATATTGTTTTTGGATATCCTTGGATGGAATCAGTTGGTACGATTAATATCAATGTGCAAAATAAGTTTCTAAATCTTTGGTATAAGAAAACGAAAATTACATTGCAGGATGTGTCTCTTGGTAAGAAAGACAAGCCTGTGGGGAAAAACAAAGAAGTTATTGCAGGGTCTAAAGTTGAATTAGATGCATTCTATAAAAGGAGATGAAGCAAAGTCACAAGGAGGATAGAATAAAGAAGCCCAGGAGATCATTGACTCAAAGGCACACTATGTTGCAGAGTTGAAAAAAAATGATTCCTACAATTGTTGTATATCGCCATCCACACCATATAGAAAAACAATAGCCATCAAGGTAGTGACATGAGAATCAAAAAACTTATGAACTAGCATGGCACCGGAAATGAAACCAATCAAGAAGCACATAGAGGACTACCAGCACTACAGGATAATATTGGGATAGAGCAAAAATCCCACGGCACCACCGACACGATAAGAATCAAGATCAGGGTGGAAAGGAAGTAGTTGGACATCACGTTCGTCTTCCATTAGGATGGATGGATGGTCGTACTTGGTACCAATTGGCTACATTGCTTAGCCATACATATTGTATGGTTTTGTCCCATGTTTCGAGGATGAAATGTAGTATACCCAGGGAGGTACCCAATGGGAATGTGGTTATGCATTATTAGTGGAAGTATATAGTGGGAATGTGGTTATGTATTATTAGTGGAGGTCATTCAATGTAAGATGGACTAGGTCCACTATAGTATTAAATAAGACCCACTATGGTAGTTAGATATATCAATATGAACATAATAAATGTGAGAAGGATTTCTAGAAGGTTATTTCTCTAGAATGTTATTAGAGAATATTATATAAGGAAGTTATAAGTAATGTAATGAGCATAGTGAATAATATTGTTAATGTATCAAACATTGCTTGAGGAGTGTTATCCTTCCATAAGGATTAATATATGGTGTTACCCTATTTCAAGGGTTTTGAGTATTTCTTGTGTTCAATATTTTGGTGAATGGTTTGGTTTATTTTAGTTGAGATTAAGGGTTATTTCTGAAGTTATGTTTTTAGATCTATTAAGGTATTCAACATATTGTGTGTTTTAGATGCTAGTCAATCATATCCTAAAATAAGGATTAGATTAAGTTTGTGTCACACTTCTAAATCTGTTTTAATGATGAAACACATAATTCCAAATTTAGAGTGATGAATAAACCATCCAAGAGAGATTTTCCACTTATATGCAAGAAGTATTGGATGTTTTTGCTAGAACTTCATATATGCAACAAGTAAACAACCCAAAGATGTTAGAATCAAGATCACAATAGATATATCAATTAAATAAATGGGAACTTGAAATAAAAGAGTGAATTTCCCCTTTAGATTATCCAATGTTAGCACTAGAATGGACTCAAACAATCTCCAAATAAATGATATGCAATTTGAAGATAAAATTCACCACTAGAAATGTAAGATAAACTTGTAGCAATATTCTAGTTAATTAAATAGAAACTAAGACATGTAAATGAATTTTCAAGTAGAAAACCCAATTCTAGAGTTACCTCAAATCTATTTTTTATCTGAAATTTCCATATTTGAGAAATCCTTAAAACCAACCCGAAACAAGATAGTTAAATCTTTGAATCATAAGAATATTGGGAAGATTTGCCTCTTTAGGATTCAAAGATAATAAATGAAGCACAAACCCTTGATAAACTAGTGTAGGAAATAGAATAAACACTAAACTTTGCACTAGACTAAGATAGAAATACAAATAACGATTTTTCTTTGATTTCCCTTTAGATGTATTTCTAAGCAGAAGAAATGATTTGAATTTTTTTATTTTTATTTTTTGTTAGGAGAAGACAAGTGCCTTATTCCAACTAGAGCTTATGGGTTTTTGAATATGATGGATGTGCTCGTTTTACCATAGAAAATATCACTATTGTCACCCAACCATAGGCCGAAGCCACCCTCCGAGCACCTTAACCTTGACAGAGAATCACTTCAGAAGCAAACCCTAGGCTATATAGCCAAATAAAGGGTAGCACACCTTTCTCCAAGGATAGGGAACCAAACAAGAGCTGATCAAATATTCCAAACCATAACCAAGAGATAGTCCAAGCCAAAACATAATCTACTAGCTGCAGCAGCAATGACAACTTCTCCTTTAAACTTGC
>SNQJ01S0003633.1:99936-111641 GCA_010110895.2 Picea sitchensis
TTAGAATATGATGTATGTGCTCATTTTACCATAGACAATATCACTATTGTCACCCAACCATAGGCCGAAGCCACCCTCTGAGCACCTTAACCTTGACAGAGAATCACTCCGGAAGCAAACCCTAGGCTAGATAGCCAAACAAAGGGTATTGCACCTCTCTCCAAGGATAGCGCACCAAACAAGAGTTGATCAGATATTCCAAACCATAACCAAGAAATAGTCCAAGCCAAAACGTAATTTGCTAGTTGCAACGACAACTTCTCCTCCAAAATTGCACACAAATTGGCTAGCTACAGTGCACAAGTGAGCTCTCCAGTTCTGAGAATTCCCGCCAGAATGAATACTAGCCTCTTGTATTTATACTAATTCTGGCTAACTTCCTGGGCCGACTTCTCATTATGGGTACCTACTTACTCAGTATATATTATTTCTTCTAGCTGACTTCTTCTCTTGGAGTCTAATAACCTAATACAAATTATCCTCTTGAGCCGACTTGTCTTCTAGGGTTATTATCCAACTCATTAATGTTTCTTCTTGTTTCCCAAAATATTCTATTCTTGTCAGGTTTACAAGTGGAGGTAAATACCTCTCGCAACTACCATAATATCAACAATGGGGTCAAGAAGTATGCCCCTCTTAGAATTGGGCTATCTTATATTAATGGATTAGGGATAAGAGATTAGAACCTTAGGGGTAAATTAGTCTCTTATCTAATCAAAATAATTTATGTATACCAAGGCCCTACAAGAAGGATTTTTCAAAGGAAACACCTTCACCAACAAGATCAACTATAACTTCATAAAAATATTGTGGCTAGGGATCCAAAGAAAAAACAAAGCAAGAAATTGAGTACTTACCAAACTAAAAAAGGAAGAAGGAAGATATTTTCCCTAAAAATTATTCACTCCCAAGTGGTAGTCTTTCCCTTCAAATGGATCGATCTTCAAAGTTTACAGTATCTTGAGCAAACACAAAAAAAAAAAAAAATGCACCAAAATAAACCAAGAGAGAAGAGCTCCAAGAATTGACACCAACACCTCAATAGGTAGATATTAAACAAAAATATATTCTCAAATAAGTAGCCAACAACAATAATAATTCATATTTAGAGGAGGAGACTCTATTTATAGAGGAGGATTCATTATCCTTCTCATTCAATATAGTTTTCTATTTCCTTAGATCTAGCCTAGGAGAACTGAAAAATTGACTTGTCTTCTAATTAAATAGAAGATACCAAGTCAAAATACAACAAAGATGTGCCACATGTACAACAATTCCTCCAAGAGAGGAGGTTGTCCAATGAAAAGAGGTCAACTAGGATCTAGAAATCATCAATGTCTCTCCCAAATGTAAGGGAAGACCCTCAAAACATGGTAATATGCTCCTCCAATGAAGAATATTCCAACAAGATACCAATGTCTAGCCTCAAATCATGGAACGAACACACATATGGGGTAAATTAGGTCCAAAATAGAGGATGGCACCTCCAAATAAGCTCCAATGTCCAAATGTGAAGTCTCCAAGGTGAAAGAACATCCTCACATTATGAAAGCAGCCTCCACAAACTATGGAAGGACTCTCTCCAAGTCAAAAGGTATCCACACGTGCCAAAACGGATGGAACAATAGTCCTCCAAAGGGGTTGGCCCTCAAATCAAGTGAAAGATGCCTCGAAATTGATGAATTAAGAGAGAAATCAAAGATCTAGGACATGGCATGTCAAGAGAAGACCCATGCATGTAATAATATCCCTAAAATGCCTTAGGAAAAATGACGAATGCTTAGAGATTTGTGAACTTCCTCGAGATTTGTGAAACTACCTAGGGAACCGTGTCTCTACATGAGAAATTGTAGAGTTGTGTCCAAGACTCCATGGCCAAAGTGTGACAAATACATAAAGGGGATCCATACTTAGGCATAATATAAGTGTGCTCTCATATGTATGACAACTTTTACAACATGAGAAACACGTTTAGAAAGAGTGAACTGAAAAAACCTAGAGGTTCTCTAGGTAGTGTGTCATAATAGATCCATCCCAGAACCCTTGCATACCTACTACATCCATAAATGACCTACTTAGGATCAACTTAATTACCTCCAAGGGATAGACATCTAATCCATAAAAGAAAGGACTATCTTGAAATGGGGACTAAGAGGACATGCCATGACCAACCACAAAGGGTATAGAGCTATCACCTAGGTAAAACACTTTTACATAGATCATCTATGCTTCGTCCAATGAAATACACGAGCACAAAATGTCAAATTTTGGATGATCATGATAGAATAGTACAAGCCATTGTGGTGCCACATCTAATTTCTAACATCATCAAGACATGCAAAAAAATCGTTGATATGATAGGCCACATCCGACGGAAAAAATATGAGGTGCACTAAAGTGAATCTGAGAAGTAATAGAGTTAAATGTAATTATAAAAAAATGTAATAAATGTAGATTAATTACATTTATCACACTTGGATGTCTTAAGGGGAAACTCATACATAATTACATAGAGAAGGGTAGGGTGTCTACAAGGTTGATGATAAGGAGATAAATGTGTCTGCAAGGTTAACAACATGGACATAAGTGTAGCAATTCCATGTCAAATAATGTGAATTGAAAGGTAATGGAGTAGGCTAATCTTGTTGCAATATTCCCTCCCCCACTGAAATCCAATGATCCAACAAGTTAAAGTTCCCATCAATCCATAGCTCTAATTATATTTTTTGAGCATCTAGGTCAATTTAGAGTGGGGAAAAAACCCTTGGGGAAAATTTCTACCATGCATGGAATTTGGATCATGTATAACTCAAGCTACCCCTCAAATTTTGGTCGGATTAAGCATCGTTTTTTTCTTGAAAAATGGAGTCCCTTTGCTACAATATTATCGTACTCCAAAGGTAACTCCCTGTTAGATGTTCCAAGGGCTCTACCATTGGCATTGTTACCACTTAAACTCTCGCTAAAGGGAAAGTCCTACCCTATAAAGAGGGCCTAGGGGCATCTGTTAGGAAAACCACCCATTGTAACCTCAGTGTCTTTGCCTCTTCACTTTAAGGCTAAGGAATGGGCTTCCTAACCTAGGGAGGGTGTTCCTAAAGGTCAAGCTTCAGCTAGGTCGTGTAGTCAAGAAGGGAGGCTCTTCTAACTTGGATTGAAAAAAGACTTTGTTATCTTGATTAAGCCCACTCTCAAGGATAAGTAAGGAAACATGAATGGATACATCAACAATTAATTATGGAAGAAGCTTCAAACGTGTTTATCTTAGACCAATGTGCTCATTTAATTTACCAAATTATGATTGGAATCATGGAAGGTAGATCTTGCTCAAATTCACATATATCGTGAAATGTTAGTGACAATGTGAAATATGCATGCATTTGTATACTATAAGGGTATAGAACAATATTAACCATAAAAGGGTTCAAAACCATTCATTTATCCATTCCACACATCATAGCATTGAATGTCATCATTAAGAAATCATGTACTAAATATTTGTAGTGATAAACCAAAGTGTATTGTCATTTTTCAGAGAAGGAGACATCAACCTTATAACAAAATAATATTATCCAATAATCCAATCAGAGATATGTCATCCCATAGAAATCTTCAAGGGGAATTATGTGCTCAAATTATATGCCACCAATACTCAGGAATATGAAGAGACATCATTTTCAAATTATTGTTTGCTACATGTTGAAGTGTGAACCTCTCTAATAAGTTGCATTCATTCACCTTTAGGGACACAAAGCTTGTCAAGCTTGCAGAGTAAACCATTCTAGAAATGATAGTGAGCCTTTTTGTCACGTTCTTCTATATGAATTTGGCCATATAGTTGCTGAAACGCCTCCTTGAAGTCCCCATATTCTATGTATGCCTCTTTATATGCATCATGGGTAAAAGGCTCCATCTGCATCAGAGTTCCCAAAGCTATAATCTTGGATGTGGGTGGTCGTGGATGTGGGTTTTCAACCCATTGTAACCAAATCTTAGTTAAGGTATTAAGGTTGTAATCTAATTTGGGTTAACGGATTAGGGTTTTGAATTCTATGGAATACCTAAATATTGTATTGTCAACGATCAACTTAATACAATGAAGAAGATAGAGGTGCAACTCTAAGTTTTTTTGGTTTTCTTCATCAAAGGTTTCCAAGATAAATCTCAATACATTATGTGTCTGCCATTGTTTACTTTATATTTGCTTAAGAATCTATATGCATTGCTTCAATTCAAAGGGTTTAAAACTTACACTAGCGTATATATTCAATGCACTGAATGCACCATTTAGATTCAATGCATTGTTAAATGAAGTGTTGATGGGGATCCAACCCCCACTCATGAGTTGTAGAGCACCTTGCTTCTTTCAATGCAAATATAAACTAAAATATTATTCTAAAATTAAAAGTATTTCACTTTTTTTTTAAATATGTAATATACTTGCAACCAACTCAAGCAAAAAATGGTTATACTCATTAATGCTAGGCGCTTTATACTTATGTTATATATTGATTAATTACATGTCAATATTGGTTTCTAAATTTTGGAGACAAAGCTTCTACTCTCATGTGCTTAAAAAGGGTGTATCTCTATGTTTTATGGAATACAAATTACATTACTCTTAATGGAAAGTTTGTGATTTGATGATGTTGAACCATGAAGACAGAGCAGTGAAACTTCCACAATGCTTTCAAGTCCATTTATTCATTCCATATTACAAAAGTCACTCCCTTCTTATGAATTGAAAAAGAAAAAAGAAAAAAGTATGAGCTTTAAATGTTTCTAATCTCCACATAAATTGTAACCATCGCATAGAATATCATGGATACACTTAAATCGATTACACGTCTCTGACAAGTTTACAGACGTGATTGATTTCATTAATACCATGTATGTTAGTCAAAAGGCTCATGATTGGTCAAATTTGTCGAAAATCACGTGGGGCTTAATATGCACTATGTATTTGGCTTGAAATTGAAAAACAATTTGGCGAGATAATGCTCACCTACACTGCAATAGTTTTAAAAATGCATGTAAGCAAGTGGTAAATCATAGGGATTTTGGGATAAAGATCAGGGTTGAAACCCAAAAAGGGCAGTATACCTTATAATATTCCATTTTTTATTCTGTGGGTTTTAGCAAATGAATTAACTATCAAAGTGGGTCGAGAGGCGCCACTTGGCAAGTCCTGCAGGGACATGTAATTGGTTAAATATGACCTCTCTACATTCTAAACTATTTCAACATAATTGATATATATATATATATATATATATATATATATATATCAAATAGAATAAAATTATAAATAGTTTTTAAAGTAAATAACCATCTACTCACATAGGTTTTGAAATCCCCCAAGGTGAGACTATGAGACACAATTCTCATTTGCTAAGTTGCATCTCCTCCCCCGTTATATTCTAGTACACTTTAGTATGAATAGACCTTTTATCAATTAAGACGTATTTTTCTAACCTTTTATCAATTAAGAAGTATCTTTCTACCTTCATCCAAATAAGAAGTAGCAAAGAAACAATAAATCAAATATCTATTCCAACCGTATTGAAACAAGAACTATTACCATTTGTATTAAGTGGTCTTTTAACTATCTCATCTTCTTGCCTTGCCATCCTTTAGAAGGAAGGGATATTCAAATCAAGTTGAAAAAATGAAAAAATTTAGTAAGTTGATCATTGAAAGATTTTTTTTAAGGTGAGGAACTTTAGTTGCTTGACGATAGGGAGAGGAACTTCGTTATTTTGGATGAGAAATTTTAGTCACTCAACCATAGAAAGCAAAACTTTCATTTTCTTTATTATACCTATAGAAAATTTGATTTCAAAAATACTTTATAGTGACTATATCGATATGGAAAGGGATTTCAATCCCTATCAAAATTTTAATGGAGGCCTTAGTCAAAGGGGTATTTTGGTGAAAGTGAAAGTGAAGACGTTCGATTAGATATTCCCTTGATATTAGTTGCAATTCAATCACTAAGGTATGAAGTCTAGGTATGAATTATTGCTAGATTATGCAATTCCTACATCTAAAGTTATGTTGTGTCTACAATGGTTATCTAAAGTTATGTTGTATCTGCAACGATTTTTTCATTATTCATAGTTCATGTTAATATACAAACCAAAAAAACTCAAAAAAGGACGTGTGGACACCATTTCACTCACTTTTTGGACTTCTGAAAAATGACTAAAAACAATGTTTTTATCATGTTTATACAAGTGTGATCTATAGACCTACATTGAATGAATGAAAAAAGGCCAACTTTTATGTGTCCCTACTAAACAACAACAAACAAAAAAAAAACATTACTTAATAAAAATTATAATTGTGGTTAAGTCATATAACAAATAACATTTTGAATAATGTTTAAAACATCCTTGTCACTACAAGGCAAGATGGAAAACTAAACATGATATAAAATGTTTCTAGGAGCACTCTCTTCCTATAAAAGAATACATTATTTATCCTTCATTCAAAGGATATATATTGCGAACATAATGTGTCTATGTGTGACATCTATTAAAAAACCAAGTTGCATAACATAAATACTATTTTTCAAGCTTCTAAGTGATTTTGATAAGAACAATGTTGTTTGATTATAATTTTTTCTAATTGTATAAAAATGAAAATAAATATATACTAGTATATTAAATTATTATTTAATTAACTAAAAAATCATATATTTCAATTTGTAAATAAAACTAATTATTTAAAATGCATTAAAAAAATTGATATACAAATTTTTATTTTTTTTAAATAAACAAAATTATGTACATAATTTTAACTATTTTCATTTTTATACAATTAAAAGAAATTATAATCAAACAACATCATTAGCTTCAAAATCACTTAGAAGTTTGAAAAATAGTATTTATGTTATGTAACTTGTTTTTTAAATAGATGTCATTAAAAGATGTGTATTTATGTATGTAATATATGTCATTTGAATGAAGGATAAATATTGTGTTTTTTTATAGGAAGAGAGTGTTCCTAAAAACATGATGTTAGATTGGTCAAAATCCAAGGAGCAACCTCACGAGGATAAAATCTCTTTGCGTTTTTATAAAGGTGGTACTCCTCTGTTGTAGTCTGGAAGATGCAGCTTGATGTTTTTCAAAAGAGGGGAATGTTAAATAGAAAAACCCCAATCTTTATTGCTTGAAATAAAATACAAGAAATATTATTCAAAAATAGAAGAATATTCACATGAAAAAGTTACTGAGAGGAGGACAAGGAAACTTTAAAATCGAAATAAATATATGAACAAAATATTATACAAAAATAAAGAAACCATAATTTGAAAGCAAAACATTCCTCACATCCATCATACTGTAATAAAATTTGATCACATTCATAAGAAGGAAAAATATTAGTCCACAATTTCAGAGAACTTTAAAAGAGTATTTCATTCAAAAGAGAAAGGAATATGATAGGTGCACTTCAAAAATCTCGTGCTCATAAACTCAAAGTTTGAGAAATCATTAAAGTTACACCTCGAAGTAGTTATCTTAGGAGTTAAAAAATAATAATTTTTTTACAAATAAATAAAACGATCGTGTTCATCCAAATGGACTAGGATGGGGCTCATGTGGACCTTAAAAGAAAGTTGAACAACGCTAGACCTGAAAGAAGAAAAAGAGAAGATGATCATATATCAATTATGGATTCCCAAGGAATGAAAATACACAATTGGGTGATTTATGAACGAGAAGTATGAAAGATTGGAAATTATGAAAAGTGATAAGTTTGTTTTACTTACTGTGATGGATAATCTCTCTCGCTCTCTCTCTCTCTCTCGTTATCTACTTGTTGAGGTGCCTTTTGTAATCTTCTTTGCTAGAATTTTGTGACCAGTTGCAACTACCTCTTCTTGATCTGGTTCTGTTGTTTTAGTTAAGACATTCTTTAACCAATTTTCCAAATAATCTCTCATTGGTGGAATAGTTATTTATTGCCTTACTTTTGTGTCGAATAATGAATTATCTAGTTCTCTAAACTCAATTGAAAGTTGGCGTAGTGTATCCTCATTGTCTTCAGTTTTTTTTACATAACTAACTAACCAACTTTCCACTTCTAATTCTGAGTACTTGGTCATACTATTAAATATCTCAGCTGATGTTGTCTTCAATATGTCCATTTTTTTTTCAAGTTCCTCTTCTAACATAAGCATGAAATTTAATATTAACTTTGGATCTTCAATTTCTTCGTTTGTTCCGACTAAATCCAACTCAATAAATTTTAAATACAATGCTCCCCTTTTGACATTTATGGTGTCACAATCAACCAATATTTCTTTTAGACACATTATTATTTTTATCCAGGATGCTTTGAGTTGCTTTATGCAGTTTGAGGAAGGAAAGTCCACTTATTTTCTTTTGAACTCACTCATACTTGAAACTTTTATAACAATGGTGGAAACAACCCCTTTATAGAACTCATTGTCATTTTCCAAATCATCTTGACGGTATTGTCTCAAATTTGTCATTCTTGATCCCAAGGAAACAAAGTTATTTGCTAGTTCCCATGTCTCGAGGATAAGAGACATTCTTTTCTCGATATTTTCTCCAACATACCTTCTAACAACAACAAGTAGACTTGATGTTCCTCTTAGTCTGGAACTGGATTCTGGTGTTCCATCAATACTCTTCCAAGGCTGCATTGTAGCGATTGGGATAACAAATATAGGTGGGGGGGTTGAAAGTGCTCTCTAATTCTTTAATTATTTCTTTTAGGGTGAAATTTTCATTTTCCATTTCTTCAACTGACATTTTTAAGGATTCAACCATAGCTTCATGAATCTGTAAAATTTTAGACGGTGAAACTCCATTGAGGTCAAATTCTGAACTCGATTTCCCTTGAACTTTTTTATATTTTGAATGAACTTTTTCGATATCCAATTTCTTTGAACTTTTGTCAAACAGGGCACTGTGCAAAGTTAGGAATTCCTATTCAAACAAAATTGGCTCCTGTGTGACCAATTTTGTTGCAACTTCTTTTCTCTCCCGAATCCTATGTTCTTCATTGGGAAATTCATTATCTTCAATATTCACGTCCAGGTCCATATCTTCGAGAACAATTTCTTCTTCGAGTATGACCTCACTTTCTCCTTCCTTATTTGTTTGTCTTTTCCTTTTGTTGGTCACTGGGAGTTCGTGGGATCTTTCCAGACTTCCCTCAGAAGGATATTGATCACCTCCATCATCGAAATTGTCTATTGAATATTTCCTTTGTTCATGAGCTGCAAACTAAGTTTTTTTTTTTGGTGGGAAATTTTTCTAAGAAATGTTGGGAGACCACGTACTTCTTTCATTCACAACTTTTCCCCGCTATCTATATTGATCAATGGTGCTAATAAAAGTTTCAATAATGTCTTGTTTTTTCTCAATATATAGTCCCTGAGGGTTCTGGTTATCACCCTCTTCTTCTCTGACTAAGAATGTACTAGCATATGAGGCATTATAGCCCATAGATGTCATATGTTTCATAAACATCTTGTTAGGGTCAAACCCTTTGATTTTATATGCTATGTTTAAATTAAATTGATTAAAATGGACTGAGAATTCATCGATATTTGCAGTGTTTTTCAACATTATCTCTACAATTTTCCATGGCAAAGGAATAAACTGTTTTTTCCTCCTTTGATGAAAGAAATGGGCCTAGAATATATATTTCTTGCATAATTCCACAACAAACATCCTATCTGAAACATAATACGGTAGATATGAGGGTTTTTCACGGGAACCATAAATCATGATAATATTGAAATGCTACTTTGCTTCAAATCTCCCTCTCTTGTCCAAGAATGTTGTTGCTTCTAAATACAATCTTGATGTTTTTGGTCCATAAATAAGTTTTTTGAAAGAGGATATACATGAATTATTTACTTCATAAAAATTATATGTAGCCTTCCGCTTCCATAAGGTCGAGTACCACATCTTAAATGGGTCGATGTTACAATTGACTTGTTTACCCAGGCGCAAACCTTTGAAAATGTGATAGTAAGAAATGACGCAAATTAGATATGAGGAAATGTAGAATTTCTTATTCTTTCTGAAGTTTGAAAATTGGAAAGACAATTCTCCAGTGATAATATTTTCCCAATCAAAAATAGCTTTCTCAAGAATTGAAAAATGCAAGATATACAGAGCCAGTTGGGGAATAGTAGTTGTAGATTCTTGTCTAGCTACTCTAGTAAATAGCCATGTCATTTCTCGATAGGGGTTTCTGAAGGAAGTAACATGGATATTTTATAGGTCTTTTGGGACCATTGTTGGGTCTTCAAAATATTCTTGTAGGAGCTCAAATCCACCATTTCTTGCCTTCAGAAAATCCTTAGCTCTGTCCCCTTTGAAAGTCATTTTCGGCTCGGCAAGTCTAAGCATTCTTTTGACCAAAGGAGCTAGAGAAATAGGGGAATCTCCTTGTAGCTGAATTATTCTCTGTTTTTTATCGAATTTATCAATACACCACGTAACTAATTCTTTGGAATCGTAGACCTATGGAACACAACCTGCAAGAGAAATTATGGGCTTCTAAATCTAGTTCAAATTCCTCTCTAAAGGCGACAATGAGGAGTAATACATGTATGCTCTTTCCACTGAAACCTTTGATATTTTTATAAACTATGTATAGGTTCCTTCTCTAGAATATTCTTAGAGAGTATATAAGGAAGTGACGAGAAATGTAATAAGCATAGTGAAGAATATTGTGAAAGTATCAAGCATTTCTTGAGAGTGTTATCCTTCCATGAGGATTAATATATGGTGTTACCCTACCTCAAGGGTTTTGGTTATTTCTTGTGTTCAATATTTTGGTGAATGGTTTGGTTTATTCTGGTTGAGACTAAGGGTTATTTCTAAAGTTATATTTTCAAATCTATTCAGGTACTTAACAAGTGGTGTCAAAGCACTTTCTTCGGCCACAAAAAATGGACAATCATTTTCTATTTTTGTAGATTTTTTCTGGAAGACAAAAGAGGGCCGCAACATTTTGGACAAATCATGTAAATTTTTTAGCGAAATTTGCATAAACTAGTTGTAGATCTAAGTTCCTCTCGGAAAAACAAACAATTTAAAAAAAAACATCATCTGAAACGGAGTCTAGGAAGTGAAGCTTTTATAATTTTAAAATTTGTTAATTTTCAAGGTTTTTCCATGGATGACCACGCGATTTTGTTGATTTATGTACCTGTTGGGGCCAAATTTTTCAAAACAAATTACAGATTTAATTTCCTCGCAACTTCACCCAATTTTAAAAAAAAGCGCCTGAATCGAAGCTCCGGAAATGAAGATATCGTTGATTTAAAATCAACCATTTTTCAAGTTTTTCATGAAAATGATGGGACTGTTGAGCTCATAACTTTTAACAAGGTGCTCATATTTCTACCAAAGCAATGCCATTGGATAGTGCATTTTAAGAGTTTTATTTTGGTATATTATCTATGCTGTTTCCAATGGATATTCGATTCCTCATGGAATTTCAATGGCAGTTGGAAGATTTCTGGATATAACTCAATAGAGAATTTCACATGGTGAGACAAGTGTTTAAGAGATCACACTTGAAACACAAGAGAGGTCTATTGTGCAGGGAATCATGGATGAATATAATGAGGAATACTATGCTTGGTATGATTTTGAGGTCGATTGTGATGATTGGTATATGGATAGTTGTCATTTCTGGGATGACAA
>SNQJ01S0003633.1:111651-127193 GCA_010110895.2 Picea sitchensis
GTTGTCTCTTTCTATTATTTGCTGCATACACACATATAAACACATCTAAACAAGTAGGACAACAAAGTGTTTGACGAAATGCCTCACCCAGAAAAAGTTTAAAAAAGACACCAAAACCATGATGATCCTTTCATAATGGCTTGGGATAATTACACAAATACATAAAGGGGATCCATACTTAGGCATAATATAAGTGTGCTCTCACATGTATGACAACCTTTACAACATGAGAAACACTTTTACATAGAGTGAAGTGAAAAATCCTAGAGGTTCTCTAGGTGGTGTGTCATAATAGATCCATCCCAGGACCCTCGCATACCTACCGCAACCATAAATGAACTACTTAGGATCAACTTAATTACCTCCAAGGGATATTCATCTAATCCATAAGAGAAAGGACTATCCTGAAATGGGGACTAAGAGGACATGCCATGACCAACCACAAAGGGTCTAGAGCTATCACCTACATAAAATACTTTTACATATATCATCTATGCTTCGTCCAATGAAATACATGAGTACAAAAGGTCAAATTTTGGATGATCATGATAGAATAGTACAAGCGATTGTGGTGCCACATCTAATTTCTAACATCATCAAGACATGCAAAAAATTCGTTGATATGATAGGTCACATCCGACGAAAAAAATACGAGGTGCACTAAAGTGAATCTGAGAAGTAATAGAGTTAAATGTAATTATCAAAAAATGTCATAAATGTAGATTAATTACATTTATCACACTTGGAGTTCTTAAGGGGAAACTCATACATAATTGCATAGAGAAGGGTAGGGTGTCTACAAGGTTGATGATAAGGAGATAAATGTGTCTGCAAGGTTAACAACATGGACATAAGTGTAGCAATTCCATGTCAAATAATGTGAATTGAAAGGTAATGGAGTAGGCTAATAATGTTGCAATCTTCCCTCCCCCACCGAAATCCAATGATCCAACAAGTTAAAATTCCCATCAATCCATAGCTCTAATTATTTTTTTTGAGCATCTAGGTCAATTTAGAGTGGGGAAAAACCCCTTGGGGAAAATTTCTACCATGCATGGAACTTGGATCATGTATAACTCAAGATACCCCTCAAATTTTGGTCGGATTAAGCATCGTTTTTTTCCTGAAAAATGGAGTCCCTTTGCTATAATATTATCTTACTCCAAAGGTAACTCCCTGTTAGATGTTCCAAGGGCTCTACCATTGGCATTGTTACCACTTAAACTCTTTCTAAAGGGAAAGTCATACCCTATACAAAAGGGCCTAGGGGAATCTGTTAGGAAAACCACCCATTGTAACCTCAGTGTCTTTGCCTCTTCACTTTAATGCTAATGAAGGGGCTTCCTAACCTAGGGAGGGTGTTCCTAAAGGTCAAGTGTCAGCTAGGTCGTGTTGTCAAGAAGGTAGGATCTTCTAACTTGGCTCAAAAAAAGACTTTGTTATCTTGATTAAGCCCACTCTCAAGGATAAGTAAGTAAACATGAATGGATACATCAACAATTAATTATGGAACAAGCTTCAAAAGTGTTTATTTTAGACCAATGTGCTCATTTAATTTACCAAATTATGATTGGAATCATGGAAGGTAGATCTTTCTCAAATTCACATATATCGTGAAATGCTAGTGACAATGTGAAATATGCATTCATTTGTATACTATAAGGGTATAGAACAATATTAACCATAAAAGGGTTCAAAACCATTCATTTCTCCATTCCACACATCATAGCATTGAACATCATCATCAAGAAATCGTGTACTAAATATTTGCAGTGATAAACCAAAGTGTATTGTCATTATTTCAGAGAAGGAGACATCAAACTTATAAAAAAATAATATTATCCAATAATCCAATCAGAGATATGTCATCCCATAGAAATCTTCAAGGGGAATTATGTGCTCAAATTATATGCCACCAATACTCAGGAATACGAAGAGACATCATTTTCAAATTATTGTTTGCTACATGTTGAAGTGTGAACCTCTCTAATAAGTTGCATTCATTCACCTTTAGGGACACAAAGCTTGTCAATCTTGGAGAGTAAAGCATTCTAGAAATGATAGTGAGACTTTTCGTCACCTTCTTCTCTATGAATTTGGCCCTATAGTTGATGAAACGCCTCCTTGAAGTCCCCATCTTCTATGTATGCCTCTTTATATGCATCATGGGTAAAAGGCTCCATGTGCATCAGAGTTCTCAAATCTATAATCTTGTATGTGGGTGGTCGTGGATGTGGGTTTTCAACCCATTGTAACCAAATGTTGGTTAAGGGATTAAGGTTGTAATCTAATTCAGGTTAACGGATTACGGTTTTGAATTATATGGAATACCTAAATATTGTATTGTCAACGATCAACTTAATACAATGAAGAAGATAAAGGTGAAACTCTAAGTTTTTTTGGTTTTCTTCATTAAAGGTTTCCAGGGTAAATCTCAATACATTATGTGTGTGCCATTGTTTACTTTCTATTTGCTTAAGAATCTATATGCATTGCTTCAATTCAAATGGCTTAAAACTTACACTAGCATATATATTCAATGCACTGAATGCACCATTTAGATTCAATGCATTGTTAAATGAAGTGTTGATGGGGATCCAACCCCCACTCATGAGTTGTAGATCACCTTGCTTCTTTCAATGCAAATATAAACTAAAATATTATTCTAAAATTAAAAGTATTTCACTTTTTTTTTTAAATGTGTAATATACTTGCAACCAACTCAAGCAAACAATGGTTATACTCATTAATGCTAGGCACTTTATCCTTATGTTATAACTCAAGAAAACAATGGTTATACTCATTAATGCTAGGCACTTTATCCTTATGTTATATATTGATTAATTACATGTCAATATTGGTTTCTTAATTTTGGAGACAAAGCTTCTACTCTCATGTTCTTAAAAAGGGTGTATCTCTATGTTTTATGGAATACAAATTACATTACTCTTAATAGAAAATTTGTGATTTGATGATGTTGAACCATGAAGACAGAGCATTGAAAATTCCACAATGCTTTCAAGTCCATTTATTCATTCCATGTTACAAAAAGCACTCCCTTCTTATGAATCGAAAAAAAGAAAAAAGTATGAGCTTTAAATGTTTCTAATCTCCACATAAATTGTAACCATTGCATAGAATATCATGGATACACTTAAATCGGTTACATGTCTCTGACAAGTTTACAGACGTGATTGATTTCATTACTAACATGTATGTTAGTCAAAAGGCTCATGATTGGTCAAATTTGGTGAAAATCACGTGGGGCTTAATATGCACTATGTATTTGGCTTGAAATTGAAAAACAATTTGGCGAGATAATGCTCACCTGCACTGCAATAGTTTTAAAAATGCATGTAAGAAAGTGGTAAATCATAGGGATTTTGGGATGAAGATCAGGGTTGAAACCCAAAAAGGGCAGTATACCTTGTAATATTCCATTTTTTTATTCTATGGGTTTTAGCAAACGAATTAACTATCAAAGTGGGTCGAGAGGCGCCACTTAGCAAGTCCCACAGGGACATGTAATTGGTTAAATATGACCTCTCTACATGCTAAACTATTTTAACATAATATATATAGAGAGAGGTCATAATATATATATTATGTTAAAATAGTTTAGCATGTAGAGAGGTCATATTTAACCAATTACATGTCCCGGTGGGACTTGCTAAGTGGCGCCTCTCGACCCACTTTGATAGTTAATTCATTTGCTAAAACCCACTTTGATAGTTATACTCATTAATGCTAGGCACTTTATCCTTATGTTATATATTGATTAATTACATGTCAATATTGGTTTCTTAATTTTGGAGACAAAGATTCTACTCTCATGTGCTTAAAAAGGGTGTATCTCTATGTTTTATGGAATACAAATTACATTACTCTTAATAGAAAGTTTGTGATTTGATGATGTTGAACCATGAAGACAGAGCATTGAAAATTCCACAATGCTTTCAAGTCCATTTAATCATTCCATGTTACAAAAAGCACTCCCTTCTTATGAATCGAAAAAAAAAGAAAAAAGTATGAGTTTTAAATGTTTCTAATCTCCACATAAATTGTAACCATTGCATAGAATATCATGGATACACTTAAATCGGTTACACGTCTCTGACAAGTTTACAGACGTGATTGATTTCATTACTAACATGTATGTTAGTCAAAAGGCTCATGATTGGTCAAATTTGGTTAAAATCACGTGGGGCTTAATATGCACTATGTATTTGGCTTGAAATTGAAAAACAATTTGGCGAGATAATGCTCACCTGCACTGCAATAGTTTTAAAAATGCATGTAAGAAAGTGGTAAATCATAGGGATTTTGGGATGAAGATCAGGGTTGAAACCCAAAAAGGGCAGTCTACCTTATAATATTCCATTTTTTTATTCTGTGGGTTTTAGCAAATGAATTAACTATCAAAGTGGGTCGAGAGGCGCCACTTAGCAAGTCCCACATGGACACGTGATTGGTTAAATATGACCTCTCTACATGCTAAACTATTTTAACATTATATATATATATATATAAATAATAGAATAAATTTATAAATAGTTTTTAAAGTAAATAACCATCTACTCACATAGGTTTTGAAATCCCCCAAGGTGAGACTATGAGACACAGTTCTCATTTTCTAAGTTGCATCTCCTCCCCATTATATTCTAGTACACTTTAGTATGAATAAACCTTTTATCAATTAAGACGTATTTTTCTAACCTTTTATCAATTAAGAAGTATCTTTCTACCTTCATCCAAATAAGAAGTAGCAAAGAAACAATAAATCAAATATCTATTCCAACCATATTGAAACAAGAAATATTACCATTTTTATTAAGTGATCTTTTAACTATCTCATCTTCTTGCCTTGCCATCCTTTAGAAGGAATGGATATTCAAATCAAATTGAAAAAATGAAAATTTTTAGTAAGTTGATCATTGAAAGATTTTTTTTAAGGTGAGGAACTTTAGTTTTCATTATTTTGGATGATAAATTTTAGTCACTGAACCATAGAAAGTAGAACTTTAATTTTCCTTATTATACCTATAGAAAAATTGATTTCAAAAATACTTTATAGTGACTATATCGATATGGAAAGGGATTTCAATCCCTGTCAAAATTTTAATGGAGGCCCTAGTCAAACGGGTATTTTGGTGAAAGTGAAAGGAAGACATTTGATTAGATATTCCCTTGATATTAGTTGTAATTCAATCACTAAGGTATGAAGTCTAGGTATGAATTATTGCTATATTATGCAATTCCTACGTCTAAAGTTGTGTTGTATCTACAATGGTTATCTAAAGTCATTTTGTATCTGCAATGGTTTTTTCATTATTCATAGTTCATGTTAATATACAAACCAAAAAAACTCATAAAGGACATGTGGACACCATTTCACTCACTTTTTGGACTTCTGAAAAATGATTAAAAATAATATTTTTATCATGTTTATACAAGTGTGATCTATAGACCTACATTGAATAAATGACACAAGGCCAACTTTTATGTGTCCATGCTAAACAACATAAAAAAAAACATTACTTAATAAAAATTATAATTGTGGTTATGTCATATAACAAATAACATTTTGAATAATGTTTAAAACATCCTTGTCACTACAATGCAGGATGGAAAACTAAACATGATATAAAATGTTTCTAGGAGCACTCTCTTCCCATAAAAGAATACATTATTTATCCTTCATTCAAAGGACATATATTGTGAACATAATGTGTCTATGTCTGACATCTATTAAAAAAACAAGTTGCATAACATAAATACTATTTTTCAAGCTTCTAAGTGATTTTGATAAGAACAATGTTGTTTGATTATAATTTTTTTAATTGTATAAAAATGAAAATAAATATATACTAGTATATTAAATTATTATTTAATTAACTAAAAATTCATATATTTCAATTTGTAAATAAAACTAATTATTTAAAATGCATTTAAAAAATTGATATACAAAATTTTATTTTTTTAAATAATTAAAATTATGTACATAATTTTAACTATTTTCATTTTTATATAATTAAAAGAAATTATAATCAAACAACATCGTTAGCTTCAAAATCACTTAGAAGTTTGAAAAATAGTATTTATGTTATGTAACTTGTTTTTTAAATAGATGTGATTAAGAGACATGTATTTATGTATGTAATATATGTCATTTGAATGAAGGATAAATATTGTGTTCTTTTATAGGAAGAGAGTGTTCCTAAAAACATGATGTTAGATTGGTCAAAATCCAAAGAGCAACCTTACGAGGATAAAATCTCCTTGCGTTTTTATAAAGGTGGTACTCCTCTGTTGTAGTCTGAAAGATGCAGCTTGATGTTTTTCAAAAGAGGGGAATGCTAAATAGAAAACCCCAATCTTTATTGCTTGAAATGAAATACAAGAAATATTATTAAAAAATAGAAGAATATTCACATGAAAAAGTTACTGAGAGGAGGACAAGGAAACTTTAAAATCGAAATAAATATATGAACAAAATATTATAAAAAAATAAAGAAACCATAATTTGAAAGCAAAACATTCCTCACAACCATTATAGTGTAATAAAATTTGATCACATTCATAAGAAGGAAAAATATCAATCCACAATTTTATAGAACTTTAAAAGAGTATTTCATTCAAAAGAGAAAGGAATATGATAGGTGCACTTCAAAAATCTCGTGCTCATAAACTCAAAGTTTGAGAAATCATTAAAGTTACACCCCAAAGTAGTTATCTTAGGAGTTMAMAAATAATAGGTTTTTTTACAAATAAWTAAAAGGATTGTGTTCATCCAAATGGACTAGGATGAGGCTCTCGTGGACCATAAAAGAAAGTTGAACAGGGCTAGACCTGAAAGAAGAAAAAGAGGAGATGATCATATATCAATTATGGATTCCCAAGGAATGAAAATACACAACTGGGTGATTTATGAACGAGAAGTATGAAAGATTGGAAATTATGAAAAGTGATAAGTTTGTTTTACTTACTGTGATAGATTCTCTCTCTCTCTCTCTCTCTCTCTCTCTCTCTCTCTCTCTATCTCGTTATCTACTTGTTGAGGTGCCTTTTGTAATCTTCTTTGCTAGAATTTCATGACCAGTTACAACCACCTCTTCTTGATTTGGTTTTGTTGTTTTAGTTAAGGCATTCTTTAACCAATTTTCCAAATAATCTCTCATTGGTGAAATAGGTATTTATTGCCTTACTTTTATGTCGAATAATGAATTTTCTGGCTCTCTAAACTCAATTGAAAGTTGGTGTAGTGTATCCTCAACGTCTTCATTTTTTTTACATAACTAACCAACCAACTTTCCACTTCTAATTCTGAGTACTTGGTCATACTATTAAATCTCTCAACTGATGTTGTCTTCAATATGTCCAATTTTTTTCAAGTTCCTCTTTTGACATAAGCATGAAATTTAATATTAACTTTGGATCTTCAATTTCTTCGATTGTTCCATCTAAATCCAACTCAATAAATTTTAAATACAATGCTCCCCTTTTGACATTTATGGTGTCACAATCAACCAATATTTCATTTATGGTTATTATTTTTATCCAAGATGCTTTGAGTTGCTTTATGCAGACTGAGGAAGGAAAGTCCTCTTATTTTCTTTTGAACTCACTCATACTTGAAACTTTTATAACAATGGTGGAAACAAACCCTTTATAGAACTCCTTGTCATTTTTCAGATCAGCTTGACGATATTGTCTCAAATTTTTCATTCTTGATCCCAAGGAAACAAAGTTATTTGCTAGTTCCCATGTCTCGAGGATAAGAGACATTATTTTCTCGATATTTTCTCCAACATACCTTCTAACAAAAACAAGTAGACTTGATGTTCCTCTTAGTCTGGAGCTAGATTATGGTGTTTCATCAATACTCTTCCAAGGCTACATTGTAGCGATTGAGATAACAAATATAGGTGGGGGGATCAAAGCACTCTCTAATTCTTTAATTATTTCTTTTAGGGTGGAATTTTCATTTTCCATTTCTTCAATTGACATTTTTAAGGATTCAACCATAGCTTCATGAATGTGTACAATTTTAGACGGTGAAACTCCATTGAGGTCGAATTCCAGACTCGATTTCCCTTGAACTTTTTTATATTTTGAATGAACTTTTTTGATAACCAGTTTCTTTGAATTTTTGTCAAGCATGGCACTGTGAAAAGTGAGGGATTCCTATTCAAATAGAATTGTCTCCTGTGTAACCAATTTTGTTGTGACTTCTTTTCTCTCCTGAATCCTATGTTTTTCATTGGGAAATTCATGTCCAGGTTCATATCTTCGAGAACAGTTTCTTCTTCGAGTATGAACTCACTTCCTCCTTCCTTATTTGTTTGTCTTTTCCTTTTGCTAGTCATTGGGAGTTCGTGGGATCTTTCCAGACTTCCCTCAGGAGGATTTTGATCACCTCCATCATCGAAATTGTCTATTGAAGATTTCCTTTGTTCATGAGCTGCAAACTGAGATTTTTGTTTTGGTAGGCCACTTTTCTAAGAAATGTTGGGAGACCACGTACTTCTTTCGTTCACAAATTTTCCCCGCTATCTATATTGATCAATGGTGCTAATAAAAGTTTCAATATTGTCTTGTTTTTTCTCAATATATAGTCCCCGAGGGTTCTGTTTATCACCCTCTTCTTCTCTGACTAAGAATGTACTAGCATATGAGGCATTGTAGCCCATAGATGTCATATGTTTCATAAACATCTTGTTAGGGTCAAACCCTTTGATTTCATCTGCTATATTTAAATTAAATTGATTAAATTGGAATGAAAATTCATTCATATTTGCAGTGTTTTTCAACATTACCTCTCCAATTTTCCATGGCAAAGGAATAAAGTGTTTGTTCCTCCTTTGATGAAAGAAATGGGCCTAGAATATATATTGCTTGCATAATTCCACAACAAACATTCTATCTGAAACATAATACGGTAGATACGAGGGTTTTTCATGGGAACCATAAATCATGATAATACCGAAATGTTCCTTTGCTTCAAATCTCCCTCTCTTGTCCAAGAATGTTGTTGCTTCTAAATACAATCTTGATGTTTTTGGTCCATAAATAAGTTTTTTGAAAGAGGAAATAAATGAATTATTTACTTCATAAAAATTATATGTAGCCTTCTGCTTCCATAAGGTTGAGTACCACATCTTAAATGGGTCGATTTTACAATTGACTTGTTTACCCAAGCGCAAACCTTTGAAAATGTGATAGTAAGCAATGACAAAAATTAGATATGAGGAAATGTAGAATTTCTTATTCTTTCTGAAGTTTGAAAATTGGAAAGACAATTCTCCAGAGATAATATTTTCCCAATCAAAAATAGCTTTCTCAAGAATTGAAAAATGCAAGATATGCAGAGCCAGTTGGGGAATAGTAGTTGTAGATTCTTGTCTAGCTACTCTAGTAAATAGCCATGTCATTTCTCGATAGGGGTTTCTTAACGAACTAACATGGATATTTTATAGGTCTTTTGGGACCATTGTTAGGTCTTCAAAATATTCTTGTAGGAGCTCCAATCCACCATTTCTTGCCTTCATAAAATCCTTAGCTCCGTCCTCTTTGAAAGTCATTTTCAGCTCGGCAAGTCTAAGCATTCTTTTGAAGACCGAAGGAGCTAGAGAAATAGGGGACTCTCCTTGTAGCTGAATTATTCTCTGATTTTTATCAAATTTATCAATACACCACGTAACTAATTCTTTGGAATCGTAAACCTATGGAACACAACCTGCAAGATAAATTATGGGTGTCCAAATCTGGTTCAAATTCCTCTCTGAAGGCGGCAATGAGGAGTAATGCATGTATGCTCTTTCCACTGAAACATATGATCTTCTCGTCTAAATGAGTTGAGGGTATCTCTGCAAAAGTGTTCATTTCTCCTAGTTGTCATGCTTAATGAAGTTGGTGGATTAATCTACAGTTCTCTTTCCAACGTTATTACCAAAGCAAACATTTTTATCAAAATATGCTTTGGGACTCTTGATTCAAGGATTGTTAATACAAATTAAATTTAGAATTGATGAAGGATTGTCTCGAGAAGATCGTCATTAATAACGACCTTTAAATAATTAACCCATTTGTTATTTTTGTGAGATTTGCATTAGAAGTGCATTGGGGTGAGTGACAAAATAGGACGTGGATTACCGTGGAAAAGAATCGGGATGGCAGGACATGAGTACAATAGGGAAGTGGAAATGGGAGTATGTGGAGAAATAATAAAATCATTGTGGACCCATGAACCCGAGGTGAGATTTCAAGAAATTGACTAAGTATGAGAATGAGTTGGTCAGACGGAGGGGGGAATGTATTTAAGAACCATGGAATTATCACAACCCATGGTAAATCTTAAAATCTAGTGAGTGTTGAGACATTGCATAGTTAATGAAGTATGGCAGGTCGATGTGTATGGCGGAGAAGGATCATAATGTTTCATGGAGCACGATGAATGTTGAGAAATTGACTAAGTATGAGGAATCGATTGGACGGAGGGTTCACGATGATAGATAAGTGAATCGGGCAGATAGATGCCTTAGACCCGCGGTGGGGTGTTTGGGAAATTTTTCTAAGTATGTGTAATATCCCCATTTTTGGATAACCCTGCTCTGCAATCAAAGGCGACCTTGTGGGTTTATGGCAGCCTGGCCAAAGGAGTAAAATAAGGCTAACTGTGAGCTCGGGCCATTTGGAGGAGTTATATGGGGTCGAGGCTAGTCCATTCACCATCTTTCTTCATCATAATCATTTCCGCACAGTCTGTTCTTAGTTCTGTGGTGTTCCATGATTTCTGTAATTTTGGTTTATTATTGGGCATAATTTAATTAAATGCACTAAATGGGTTATTGGGACCATATTATCTAAAGGGACACATGAGTGTAATAGCTCATTAGAACTAGGATGAAAATATCTAAAGGTCGGAATGATGAGAAAGGGACTTTGGGCGTCTGGGAATGTCTCAGAAGCCAATTAATCACTTTCCAGCGTTAAAAAGGGGTTTAAAAAGGGTTATAAAGTGATTTTAATCTTCCTGTGGGTTTGGTCAAAGAGAGGAAAGATCTAGAAGGGGTTCAGAGAAGTATAAAGAATGGGCAGTGCATCACCTTTGTCATTATGAATTGAATGATGTCTTGTATGGTGCTCTTGGAGCCATTTTTTCGTTAGGGTTTAGCAAAACTCTTTCATCACTAGTTTCCTTTACATTGGTGAGATAACCACCCTAACTAAAGGAAGAAGGGAATCGATCCAGGATTTCTATTAGAGCCTCATCTTTTGGTTTATCTTCAGTGCAACAATTTACTTAGGTTTGCAAGGAGGACCGATTTACATTTGTTTGCAAACCAATGTTCTAGATTTGGCAGACCGTGGATATTATTAGCAGCTGCGAAATATTGTGAGGAGGTCGTGTTGATTGGGAGGCTTGTTGGAGAGTTTACGAGGGTCGAAGCCCTCCCTACTGACTGGATCATGGTAAGGAGAGGTGCCACAAGGCACTAGATCAGGGCCGCAAGTCTCTTTGAGACATATCGTGGACTAGGAGAGGGTCGCGGACCCTAGTTTATTGAATCGCCGGTTGAGGAAGGGGCCCGAGAGGCCAAATAGCAGAACCGAGGGCTTGAGGAGGGATGAAACCCCTATTTCACTNGGGCCGCAAGTCTCTTTGAGACATATCGTGGACTAGGAGAGGGTCGCGGACCCTAGTTTATTGAATCGCCGGTTGAGGAAGGGGCCCGAGAGGCCAAATAGCAGAACCGAGGGCTTGAGGAGGGATGAAACCCCTATTTCACTAAGCAGCAAAGAGTGAAGGAGCCGCCAAGGCAATCTACTGACCGTGGGACGCGGACGCAGAAAAGGAGTCGTAGGCTCTTGGGCATCAAGTAGAGAAGGGGATCGGATGCCATTGCAGCTGGATAGAGAAGACTGGAGAAGGCAGCGAACTATTTAGAGAATCCTTTAGCAGTGGGTATCAACTATTGAAGAGTCAGTGACATCATTTCCAGATTTTGCTTGTATTGTGTGTATGGTTAAAATATTGAAGCTGCTACAACAGTCACTAGGAACTGTATTGTGTTGGTATTTGCATCATAAATAAAGATGCCATTGTTACCTCTTCCATTTGATGTATACTTGGTCTTTATTCAACATGTTTGAGAAAACCACTACTATGGTAATAATTGCTAACCACCTTGAAGAAGGTGGTCTATCAAAATTTATGCAAACAGTTTGTCTTAATTACCAAATCAAAACACTAGAGATTGCACAATATCCTAGCATAGTAGATCTAGGGGTATTACAGTGGTATCAATGTTGGAGATCTTGCCAGTCTGAGGGGAAACAGTGGGAAGGAAACCAAATTGTGTACATACAGGTGTAAGAAATGATGGTAGTAGGGTTTGCACTCATGTGGTTAAACGAGATGGAGGAAGATCTGAAGCCGGTGGCTAAAATATCAAGGAGGCTAACAACAATTAAAAACATTTCTTATCACTACTAGGAGTATTTAGCATTGGGTGAGGGGGTCCACACAGTTTTTCCCTTTAAAAACTATTTCACCATCGAGTACAGATGTTGGCCCAAGAATGTGGATGAGGATTCCTTTAAACGTCCAAGGCATAAATTAAAGAGAAATGAACATGAAGGATAGGTGGAGGAGCATGCATCTAGCTAGGTTGAGAATATGTGTGTAGAGGAAGACCGAACAGTAGCCTGTGATACACCATTGGAGCCAACCAATGAGGCTTATGACAACAGTGTGTTGGATAGATATGATGATGATGAAGAGGATGTGCTAGCACCTAACCATGATGTGGATTCAGTACCTTATGACATGTATGATGATGCAACCACAATTGTACTAGCACATGACCACAATTTGGAGTTATGTAGCGAAGAGGCTGATTTAGTGGACAGGAACAAATTAGAAATTTAGTATGAAGAGGATAGTCCACGTGAGTCCCATTATTGCACAATATCATCTACTGGGTTAGTTGGTCCCTTGTGTGACAACCCACACCATTTTGATGAAATGACATTGCATGAATTGGAGAACCGATTATTGGTCACGGGAGAAAATTGTGCAAATGTTGATGAGGACAGATGGTGCTCATAAGTTTATTGAAGACCTTATGTGGAAAACCATGTTGGAGGAGAAACAAATGGGAGTCGCAGGTGGGGTCACTAGTACCCAATTGCGCATCATCAAAGAGGCACTAGAGCAAATGAAATCCGAGTACTTGAAGTTGTTCATGGATATGGACCTTGCTCTCAAGTTTGCTAAGGACAAGGAAAGGGAGGTTGAGGAGCTTTGTCACCAGCTGAGTTTGGCACGCTCTTCATTGAAATCCATGACACATGAGGGCGCGAGTGGCACTCATGATTCAAGGGAGGAGCCACTTGTGACAATTCTGCATGAGGAGCATTCAGAGTTGCAGGGGCTTAACGAGAGCTTTGACGTAGAGGGCTTTGACCATGTGCCCATTTTGCATTGCGAGGATAATGATCCGCTTCTATTGAGGATCCCACTATAGGCTCAAGGCTTAGCTAAGGAGGAGTTAGTTGAGCACACTTCTTGTAGACCAGGCCACAAGAAAGTATATGCGTCCATGGATTGGGTGGACAAGTATACGACAAACATGGGCATGCTCTAGGAAAAATATTCAGGTAACATTGGTAAAGTGTTGGATACAGTGGCACCTATATGATACAGGATGGTATAAGACGATTTAGTGATTGGCAGCAACATGCAAGGGTATTCATTGGCACGAGGCAGTGTACAATGGAGTTATGGGGTGCTTCCACTAGGGAGACCTCTTGACAAAGCCCTCAAGCATACCATTGAGTTCAGGTTGCCCAGAATCATTGATTGGATGGGTGAGCCTCAAGGAGTAGCATATCCCTCGATGATCGATTTTTGTCTGGGGTGTCATCAGATGAGGGGGAGGGAGAAGGATATTCACAGGTTTGCTTCCAGACTTCGTTATGAATTCTTGGTCATGCCCTTGGGGTTGACCAATGCACTAGTCACTTTCCAGTCTTGTAGGCAGTGGCAGTGGCATCTAGTACTGTTATTTGATGCCCTTAGAGTATATAGCAAGATAAGAGAGAATGACTGGAACCAGTTGGAGGAGATAGGAGGCATTATGGCCATGACATAGGCTTTTATTGGGGCCATGTGATCAGTGTGCAAAGAGTGCAGGAGGAGATCCAGACTCTCTTGGATCAGTTCATAGAGATTTTAGCGTGCATTGGGAGTGGTGGATTTCTAATTTGTTGGGATCCTCACATTCATTAGAGTGATAAACTGCTTCAGATGATGAGCGACGGGGTCGTCTTAGTGATTGGATTGCATCATTGTGATGATGTTGTGAGAGGAGTTGTTGAGCTTTGGCGAGATAGATTTTCCCTCACGATACTCAGGGTCGAGTCGATCCACAAATTGGAATACTTTGGCTTCACTGAGATGTTTTTTCAAGACATGATCCAGGATAGTGAGTTCATTCCTTCCAAGGCTTTCAGCTTGGGGGTCTATGAGAGGAGGACACAGTCAAAGTATAATAGTCATAGGGATAAGATCAGTGGGGTGCAGTGCCAACATGATGGTTCCTCTCGAAGGTTATCTTGGGACCCTGATACTCGAGTGTTGTACAACTCAGCAGTCGTTATAGATGAGATGGCTAGTTTTCACACTCTGGAGTATACTCTTGGGATGATGAGGATGGGTTGCTTGGAGGAGTGGTCTTCCGAGAAGTTGATCGAGTTTATGTAGCTTATGATTGTCTGGCGTCTCAGGGGCAGTCAGATAGATTCTTATGTTAGCACCTTGTGGATCAGTCTTATGGGTAGAGGGTGCTTCACATCATACAAGACAGTTTGGGACCTTGGTGACTTTATCACTTGAAGGTCTGAGAAAGGTTCGCATGGATGGACGTTGCAGATGATGTATTGGGAGATATGGAGGAGTGTACAACTCGTCATAAGTACAGTTTAGGGCACACTTATCTAGCAAGGTTGATCCATCCCTTGCCCATTTCTGATCAGGAGTGGGAGAGCATGTTGATCGATTGTGTCATAGGTTTGTTGAGGGTTTAGGGAGATGATAGTATGTGTGCAACGATTGACCCATCTTCGGAGTTCACGCACTTTACAAAGATGTCCTTGGAGTGTGGGACAACATAGGTGATAGAGCTATCCGATGGAGAATTTTTTAGAGTCCTTGAGCATGAGTCCTTGAGCATGAGAATTTTTTAGAGTCCTTGGATAGACTTCTTTATCCGGTATTCGAGATTGAGTATGACAATGGATCTGTAGATCATGACTTCATGTGGATGTTCGTGCATGGTAATAAGGTCAACCCTTACATGTATTTCAGCTTGGAGTTCCAAGAGAGTAGGATGCAAAATGGGCACTGTTATCGCACAATTTGTAGCTAGGTCAAATGGCTATAAGATGGAGGTCAAACTGGCGTAACAGGAACCTATCCCACCCAATGTCACCACGATGGGGAGGTTCTTTCTCTTTAGGGAGGTTAGGCCCAGGGGAGA